>JAUTXW010005139.1:0-227500 GCA_030620095.1 Kuschelorhynchus macadamiae | reverse complement strand
CAAATCCATTTGCGCTATGGCATCTGAAATTGGGGCACTAGTACGCATATTAAATGTGTATTTCTGTTACAAAAATATGCAATACGAATAATCTACAGTCCCTCTAATAGAGAGTCATGTAAGCCCGTGTTCCGCAACCTTAAAATTTTGACTATTTTCGACTTATATATCTTGGAAGTATGTACATATGCTTATAAAAACAGATATACTCTTCAGTTAAATCGATATGCTCATCATTATAACAAATGATGGAACTGCTCCTAATGGTCACAGGTCATTATTTTATGAAAAAAATTTTATATTTAATACATGCAAGTTTTTTAATTTGTTGAACAATGATATTAAGGGGTCTTTGAAATCGAGTATTTTTAGATCCAAATTAAAAAAACTACTACTGGAAATTAATTATTATACCCAATAAGACTTTTTACATGGATTTAATTTTGTATTGTTTCACTAGTTATTTAAGTTATTGTTAGACGTTTTCTTCAATTATTGTATGACTTCTATAATACTTTTTAGTTGAGGAAATAAATGATTGATTGATAGTTCACAAATTCAGATTGATGTTATTAATTACTACTGCTAGTAAAAATATAAGTGAGGGCTCGTTGGATTCGAAATGATGCAAAAGTTTCAAACCCAACATAAAAAGTTTCAAAAGTTATTAACAAATTAAGATTTAAAAAAAAGGAGTTTAGTTCTAGCAAATAACACAGAAACTGTTAACATTTAAGAAATTTAAAAAAATGTGTTATAAAGAGGAAGAAATATTTAATAAAAAAGTTGTTAAATGTTTAAATGTTAAAAATAGAGCTCCGCGCGGCAAGCATAATAAATACATTTTGATACTCTCTAGACACTTGAAGAAATAATATGCTGCTGAATAAAAGTGTTTTCACTAATTTTTTATAAAATAAGCCTATTGCTAATTATCGTTTTTTTTTTATTCTCATTTATATTTCAAATCGGATAATGGTTAAATAAAAGTCACTAAAATTAATTCGCTTCGTACAGACTTTATTACAACTATACTTAGTATCTATAATTGTTATAACCTATTAGTTACTAATTATTGAAACTCACAAAATAATAAAAAATTAACGTTTTTTTGTTAGTTTCAATAATTAATAACTAATAGACTATAACTTGATTATGTTATGGGCCAAAGATTTATTGATAATAAAACCTACGCCTCGTTGACTCTCGTTATATGAGCCATTGTAGTAGAATGTGTGTCCCGATTCCAAAACAAAGCATTCTTCTCCTCTCCGTCTTGCTTCACATAACCCTATAATGTCCCATTTTATGTGGTTTAGTTCTTCAAGTTCATATAATTGGGAGTCGTTCATTAAAGTTCTGACATTCAAGGTTCCAATCAGTAGCATCTTTCTATTCTGGCAGCCTGGTCCAACTCGGTGATTCTTAGCACCCCTGGTCAGTTGTTTATTCAATGCATCAGACCGACTTGTTTCAGTATGTATAAGGATGTCTAGTATGTGTAAGATCAAAATCATACCATGTTATGCCCCAACGACAAGCCATACGGATAAAGAAATGGAACTTTTCTATGAAGACTTAAGAATGCTACTTAACAAGGAGGTGACAACGCACACTTTTGTGATGGAAGATTTCAACGCTAAATTAGGGAAAAGACAGGAGGAAAATGAGGAATATGTAGGAAACTTCAGCTTTGACAACCGAAACGAAAGGAGAGCTACGCTTCTAGACTTTATAACTGAACACAGATTATATGCAATGAATTCTTTCTTTAATAAAAAACAATAAAGAAAATAGACATGGCTGAGCCCAGATGCAAAAACTAAGAATGAAATAGACTACTTTCTCTCCAGTAACAAAGCCATAGTTGAAGACGTTACCGCTTTGAATTGTTGCAATATTGGCAGTGATCACAAACTGCTACGGGTTAATATATTTTTCAAAAGTAAATCGGAGAGGTCAAAACTATTTAAACCTAAAAAATAGTCAATAGATCTATCGCTATTGGCTAGAAATTCTTTTAGATACGAAGAATGCCTAAGCGAAGGAATAAGATAACACCAGCAACATGCTAGTAACGACAATAACTGAAACAGCAAATGAAATCGCCCCTAGAACAATAACAAAAAAAGACAAACTTAGCCCAGAAACAAAAAGAAAAATCTATGAGAAAAGACAGTTATTCAGAGAAGGGCGTTACGAGGAATTTAGAAAACTGGCTAAGGAAACAAGGCAAATGACAAGACATGATCTGAACAGATTCTGCGAACTCGAAACTGAAAGATTACTGGAGAGCAATAGAGGGATGAAAAGCTTAAGAAAGAATAAGCATAGGAAACATATAATAGCACTGAAAGACCAACTTGGGAATGAAATAAGAGAACAAGATGAAATACTACACATAACGGAGAGATTCTATGGGAATTTTTACAGCTCAAAAGTTCAGCAAAATGGAAAACAAAGACCTTCAAAACACATATTAAATGTAGTATTGGAAGATCTCCCAGAAATCACAAAAAGTGAGATTAGTCATGCTTTAGATAATATGAAGAACAACAAAGCTCCGGGTTGTGACCAAGTATTGATAGAGATGCTTAAATATGGTGGAAGTGTGTTGTTAACAAGGTTGTGCGATTTGTTCAATGAATGCATGTACCAAGAAAAAATTCCTAACAACTGGAACAATGCCGTTGTAATACTTTTACACAAGAAAGTTGATAGGACTGACTTAGAAAATTACCGACCGATCTCCCTTTTATCACAAGTATATAAATTATTCACAAAGATCATCACCAATAGACTCACAAATAAACTAGATCAGTATCAACCTAAGGAACAAGCCGGCTTTAGAAAACAATACGGTACTTGTGATCATCTCCTGACAGTGAGGATTTTAACAGAAAAATCGATAGAATACAACCTAGAGTCTGCATGGCATTTGTTGACTTTCAAAAAGCATTTGACACCGTTGAGCACTGGGCAATAATAAACTCATTCTCCAACGCCAGAATAGATAGCCGCTGTACCCAAATTTTTAAATATATATACCAGAACGCCACCTCCACAATAGAGCTTAACAACAAAATAACAAATCCAATCAAAATAGAAAGAGGTATAAGAAAAGGGATACTCTATCGCCAAAAATATTCACCCTGGCTTTAGAGGACATATTTAAGGAGTTGCATTGGCAAAATAGGGGAATGTCTATAAATGATAGGAGATTGAACCATCTGAGATATGCAGATGATATTGTTTTGATTTCTGAATAAAGAAGAACTTGGTGAAATGCTAGTAGAATTGGAAGAAAAGTCAGCTAAAATCGGACTCCGAATGAACTTGAATAAAACCAAAGTAATGTGTAGAGAAGATCCTCGTATATTCATAAGAAATCAAGTTTTAGAAAATGTACGAAACTATGTCTACCTAGGTCAAATAACATCACTGGGAAAAGAAAATCAAACACAGGAGATACAAAGAAGAAAAAGATTAGCATGGTCAGCATTCGAAAAGTTGAAATCCACAATGACGAATAAGAATATTCCACTGCGTCTCCGGTCCTGTTTGTTCAACTAGTGTATACTCCCTGTAATGACTTATGGCTGTCAAACCTGGACAATAAGGAAGAAATCAATGGATATGCTCAGAAAGATACAACGAGCTATGGAGAGACAGATGCTAGAGATATCTTTAAGTCGAAGAAAAAGAAACGAAGTTATACGAGGGATAAGGAAAATAAGGGAAGTCGGGAAGCTATTGCTGAACTCAAATGGGGCTTCGCAGGACATATTGCAAGGTGCCAAGATGAACGATGGTACAAGGTCATACTGCACTGGAGACCCTATTTAGGAAAAAGATCCAGAGGATGACCACCAATGCGTTGGACGGATGACATCAAGAAAACTGCAGGACAGGAAAAACATCGCAGTGCCATAACCTCATATAGTATAGTTATGATAAAGTCTCCATCAAGCGAAATAATTTTAGTGGATTTTGTTTTATTTTCTTCCTTTTATTAAAATGTCTTAAATGTAAATAGTTTCTCAGTTACTTGCAAAAAACTAAACTACTTTTTTAAAATCTTAATTTGTTAATATTTTTTGAAATTTTTTATTTGCGGGTTTGAAACTTTTGTACGTATTCGTAGACGTTATTCCAAATCCAATGAGCCCTTATTCATATTTTTACTAGCAGTAGCAAGAATTAACACCATTTTTAGTTTCTGAACTCGACTACACGACCGGCATTGAATTACAGTGTATACATGTTAAAGATAAAAAAAGCGCCGAAAAGCAATCGATCAGAGTTCACGTCCTCCTCATAAAATTATCAAAATGGCTGCTCTAACGAGGGACATATATTCTTGTCATATACTTTTCGTGATAGATGTTTTGGTATACTTTGGAGTATACTTTGATATTTTTCCGCCAATATTAGTGCAAAATACCAGTCGACCAAATTTCTTTTAAAAATACATCTCTACCTTCGCTGCCTGGCTATTTTTAAAGAAATTTGGTCTCGTTTCCACAATAATATTGATACAAAATGTCAAAGTATACTCACCAAAATATCCATCACTTGTAATATAACTACTGATTATATACCTCGAATTTAATTCAGCCAATCAAATGCACTGTTCAATCAAATCCTAAATAACAGCGAATATACAATAAGGTTGCTTGTATATTCCCGAATATACTCGCTACCTACTTGCTATAAAACAATTATTTGCCATTGTTTTTAATAATATTGTCATAGAAACCAAACCTTTCAAAATATTTGTCAATGTCGCTTAAAGTAAAAAAAGATGGCTGACCATTTCGGAAACACTTTCTTTGAAGAAATTCCAGAAAAACCAACACCAACACTAAAAAAACAAAAAAATACATACGGGATCAATTCTCTAATTTTTGCTATGTAAGCATGAACAATTGGAATGAGAACACATTATTGAAAGAGTTGGGAAAGATTTTGGAGGATGTAGGGAAGGAGTGGTAAAAACAATTTGGAATAATACTGCCCAAATGATTCAAGAAAAATACCAAGCGTTCAATATCAATTTTGATCCTTTCAAGGACAGCGTATTTAAAAAAACAACAGATGGGCGGAACAGTCACCGGAGAGATCTTTACTCGACATCAGCATTTCGTAAAGAAAGTTCCCTGAGTTTAACGTATGATGAATACGTTAGAATGATTAGTTTGTGGAACGAGGATAAACCGGAAGAGCTTTAATGCAAATTTTATCACGTTGCATCAGTGGAGTTGGCGTGGCGTGGGGGCGAAGCAGCAAACTGTGTAGTTTCCATTTTAAGAAAAGAAACAAATAACCATGGTACGGGAACGAGATGTAGATGGGAGTACACTACAGTGTTTTCAAAAACTAGGCGGGAGGGTGAAAATAAGTTATCAGACTCGAAGTGGTTAGTACCAAATTCTATAAATCCTAGTGTATGTCCTGTACGTCTGTTTACAAAAATGCTTGCAAAAAGGGGGACAAATATAAAAACGGACCGACTTTTTTCACCGAAAATCTAAATTGTTAATGGACATGATATTGGTACAAAGATATGTCAATTGGAAAAAATACCCTTTCCAAAAGAAGCTGCAACAAAAATAGGCCTAAAAGATACAAAAATTACAAACCACTCGAACAGAGCCACTGCAGTGAACACCTTAAGCCGATCCGAAATAGGTGACCAAGAACAGACCAAAATTACCGGACATGGGTTAAGGGGGACATCGGCCACTTTTTAGTTCAATCCTCCGTATTTTCAACTCACATTGCTACAAGTAATAGTAATACGGCTTCATCTTCATTTGTGACTCTTCAGCACCAAAATCAGCAGTCCCACAATATCTAAAATAACTGTCTTTTTAACTATTAGGTATTATAATAATGAAAAATAATTATTACAGTTAAAGTTGTTACGTTAATGTTGTATTATTGTTGAATATATTTAAAAATATATATAGTATTTTTTGTTCACTTTATATACCTAGCTGGCTATTGCAAAACATATCCTTTGCAATAGCTAGTTCGGTATATAATCGGTAAAATGATCATATATCCATTAATACGATGATAATATTGTGATACTGTAAACCATTTTGAAAGACCGCGTAGCTTTGTTCTAAGACAAATGGTTACGAGGTTATTGGGCTACAACGTACCACTGTGTCAACACTTACGGCATTACAACATATCTAAATACTTATTTTACACTATTTGTAGAATTTCCTTTAACTTTTTAAACTTTTAAGCTCCCCTCCCTAAGGAACCTCTAGATTTAATATTTGTGTAATAACTTGTATTAATGTACCGTGCCTTAACTGCTTCACGCTCTGTATTAGAGGTGGAGTCGTAATTTCCGAGGTATTATTCCTACGGTCGTTATTGTATCGTTACAACTACGGCCCACGTAACGACGGTGCATGATTTTCTCAGGACAGTCACCTATCAAAGTATTAACCGGGCTCGACGATGCTTTACTTTGTTCATGGTTGGAGATCGAACGATGCAGATCTTTTAACTCAAATTACCACATAAAAATGTAAAAATGAAAAATGCACAAATAATGATAGTCATGAACATGTCAAGCCCTAATTTTTCTAGTTTTTAATGTAGACTAAATAATCTAACTAACAAACTAAAAATGCTTCCATATAGAAAAAATTGGCAGGTATTTTTGAGCCTGCAAACATCATTTCTGAAATATCAAACATATCAAAAAAGCGATACTTAAGTAAAGGACAGTATACATAAAATATATCTACATTTTTACGTATAATTCAGAAATAAAATAATATACATGGTGTTCCATTTAAAATAAGTAAGTTAAAATCTACTTCCGATCTAACCAGAAGTGCCGCCAGCATGATAATATTTTAGCTGTCACAATGACAATAAACTGTAAAATTTTAACAATATATCTTGATCTTCCTGTTTGTTAGAAAACATGTATTATGAAATAAAACTCTTAAACCGATTACTAATAATTAAAAAAAGGATAACAGCATTAATTACTGTGTATGGCGTATCCAGCGGTTTTCATATGGGGCAAAATATTTTCTAGTAGCACCCTAAGAAAAATCACCTTTCTTTGTATATGCGTTTTTTGTAATATTTTTTGACAAAAAAGTTTTCATATGCCTCATGCATTATACTTAGACTATTCATTTTTTGGCCAACAATTTTTTTTTGTATATTAATAAATATTTTAATCATTTGTGGATTGCCAACAGTTAACACAAAACAAACCCAGTAAATAGGATTTAATCTTTTTTAAAACTTAAGCCTAGTTTACATTGGTATATTTAGCAATCTACTTGCTAACACAAGAGAGATTAGTCATAAGAGGTCATACATTGTGCTCTAAATATGTAATGACAATAACTTAACTCTCGGCACGAGAAATTATAAGCCCCATGGCCAAAGTTTTTTCTTTAATATGTAATGCCAAAAGTAGGGAATCAAATTTTCATTGAAGGCTCGTGGCATTCAAGTCGTAGGCAACGAAGTTTAGGTTTAAAAATCACGAATTTAATCTTCTTAGTTGTACGGTGAGCAGAAGCTCGAAGAACGGGCAGAACGCTTGATCCACAACAGGCTTTATTTAAGTAGCTTTCTAGCATTTCCTGCATGTGTTGAAGTTATATAAACATTTACGTTTTTTTATTATAAGTTTTGGAAATGAATATGTCTCTTGCTTCAGATTTTGTATAGTTTAACGTCAACTCTGGGCACTTATGTATGAATAAGTGTATATTCCCGGAGAATCTTGGAACTAAAAGAAAGTTTAGTTAACATAATAATAATAATAATAATAACAATAACAATAATAGCTACACAATAATAACGCTTCATGGATTAAATCGGAAGGAGACAGACACAAGTGCTTAGAGGAACAAGAGGACTTTGCAATGACAACACAAGAAGTTGCAGAAACAATCAAATACACGCATAACTGGAGATGTCCTGGAATAGATAACATTCATAACTTCTGGTACAAATAGTTTACCTCCACACATGAAGCTCTCACTCGCCAAATTAATGAACTTATTTTAAAACCTAGCACACTCCCCAGTTTTCTCACCCAAGGAATAGCATACCTTAAACCTAAAAATTCAGACAAATTACCGACCTATTACGTGCCTTCCAATCCTATATAAGATCATCACAGCCACAATTACCAGGAGAATAGAACGACATCTAGCACACAAAAACATTCTAACGAAAGAGCAACAAGGGTGCAGGAAAAACAGCCGAGGAAGCAAGGAGCAGCTAATTATAGACAGCGTCATCATGGAACAAACCAGGAAAAATTATAGAAACCTTCATACTGGTTACATAGATTATAAAAAAGCCTTTGATTCGATACTCCACAGTTGGCTAACCAGAGTGCTAGAATTATATAAAGTCAATAAAAACATCAGGCAATTTCTTACACAAATCATAAGTACGTGGAAAACTAAAATCAACCTGAGAACACAAAAAGTGCACATCGAAACAGAAGAGATCTACATCAGACGAGGTATATTCCAGAGAGATTCACTCAGCGCTTTGTGGTTCTGCCTTTGTCTCAATCCACTCTCAAACACACTGAATAACACATACTTCGGATTCCAAGTCAAATACCAAAAAAATAACCTACACAAACTAAACCATCTCTTGTACATGGATGACATAAAATGATATGCTAGCACAAAGGCACAGCTAAATGAACTCCTTAAAATCACAGAAACGTTTACCCTGGACATCAACAAGGAATTTGGTATAAGTAAATGCAAGCTACTTCATATCAACAAGGGACAGTGGAAAGACCACCCTATGAGAGAAACAGTCAACAATGAAACTATAGATAACATGCTCAAAGAAGAAACATACAGATACCTAGGCTTCCATCAAAGCACGAAAATTAACCACACTCATATCAAATCAGAGCTCAAGACTTATTAAAAATTAAAACCAGACTCACAAAGCTACTAAAAACAAAACTGAATTCCAGAAATCTAACGAAAGCTATTAACACCTTCGCTTGGTATCATTAAATGATGAAACACAGATATAGAAAACATTCACATTCTCAAACGCTCTGAATTTACTAAACACAGGAAGTCTCATCCCAACGCATGCAAGGAAAGACTCACCATCGAGAGAAAAGGAGGAGGGAGGGGAATTATAGATATACAATCGCTACATAAAAAACAAATTTACGAACTCCGAAAACAAACTAACCTCCACCAGGCAATAGTGAAGGCAGACAAGAATTATACACCGCTCGATCTGTCTCAAACGAGCCACGCAGCAGACGCACACAGTCACATCCAATCACGACTAGAAAAGATGAACACCTGGTCTCAAAAAACACTTCAAGGGAGACACAGATATCACATAAATCAACACCATACACCTAAAAGCTTTCATATACGTGGTTACAAGAAGGACAGCTGTTCCCCGAAACAGAAGGTTTCCAGCTTGCCATCCAGAATAAAGTCATAGCAACCAGAAACTACCGAAAGCACATCATCAAGGACACAACCATTGAAGACGAGAGATGTAAGAGATGTCACCAGCAGAGAGAAACGATCGATCACATAACGAGTGGATGTAGAATAATGGCCGGAACTGAATACACCGCGAGACACAACTCAGCAGCGAAGGTAGTTCATCAAGCATTAGCCACAACATACACCACTAACGGAGAACACACATCCTTACTACCATTATACACCAATATCTATACTTGAAAACAAAGACTACAAGCTCTACTGGGACGTTGACATCTACACAGATAAAAAAAAAGAAAAAAATCACTTATTTAATGGACTTCACTGTCCCCAACGACGAAAACATCCAAGCGAAATACAGTGAGAAGATCGCCAAATACACCGACTTGGCAATGGAAATAAAAAGGCTGTGGAAACAGGAAAGAGTCATCATTATTCCTCTCGTCATATGAGTAACAGCTCTCACCCCAACAACGTTTTCACCGCATTTGGGTCAATTAGGACTTAATACAGACATTCACAGGAACATACACAATAGTTGTTTTTTTTTCCATTCCTTTTTTTTATGTTTATTTTTTGTATTGACTTGGTATAATCCCGTTAATATAAAATACAAGCATAGGAATACTTTGAGACAACAAGTCATAAAAATAATAATAGATTGGGGATAAAACACATACCAATAAAGAAAAAAAAAGGAATCGTGCTGGAAAATACGTATTAAAAAGGGCGTCGAAGAACTACGCAAAGAGCTAGCGATTTTGTGTGAGTATTAGAAGGGTGCATATAAAGTTGATAAAATCTACATCAAATACCAGGTTAGAAGTCCAATAAATAAAAAAAAAATTGAATATTAAAATGAAATTGCAAGCAAAGGCGCAACGCTTGCGTAGACATTCGAGAAGGTCGAACCAATTTTACCAAAATAAGCTATTTAACGAAAATCCAAAATCATTATCATTAAATAATAAGAAAATCATTAATTTTGACCCTCTTGATATCGACATGTTGAAAATTTCTGGAAAGGAATTTTGGCGTTTGAGAAACACAGTCTTGATGCTGGCTAGATCATAAAAGAAAAAAATGATCATGAAAAATCAAGCAAGATGCCTGACACGATATTATATTAAGTGAAATGGTAGAAACAATCAAACGGACTCATAATTGGAAAGCTCCTAGACCTGACCAAATTCAGAATTTTTGAATAAAATACTTTACTGCTTTATATTCATGAACTACTAGTAAACGCTTTAAACCCTGGTATAAAAAGCTCTAGAAAATTTTCTGAATGGTTAGTGTGCGGAAATAAATTTCTTGTACCAAAAAAATAAAGACATAAGAAACGCTAAGAATTATCGACCCGTAACATGTCTTAACACACTGTATAAGATCCTCACATCGATAAAGTCTAACGGAATGAATGCCCATTTAATTGATCAGAATTTGTTACCTGAGGAGCAAAAGGAACGCGGGAATGCAAAGTTCAACTCTGTATCAGTAAATGATATCAATATTCACTAAGAAAAGGAGCAGCAATATAGAAAGGCTTGGATTGACTATCGAAAAGCCTATAATAGCCTCCTCCTTTCATAGATGTGTGAAGTAATGGAAATTTATAAATTCTGTCCAGTTATATAGGAATTTATTAAAATATCTATGAAATGTTGAAACACTAATATGTTTCTCTATTTCAACGGAGGTTCATTTAAAACACACTCTATTAAGATAATACGTGGTATTTTCCAGGGTGATTCGCTCTCACCGCTCTTGATCTGCCTATCTTTGATCCCCTTTACTAGACTATTGAATGATCGAGATTCGGGTACCCATTAAAGCTATAAGGCTAGAATATTTGGCAGGATCAAGAGTGGTTATGATACTGGTGGGTTTGAATATTTCCAAGTTGTAACGAAATGCTTATCAGTGGTACGGATACCGCAATTGGTTAGAGCAATGGGCTAGAGATCCAGAGGTGCATTTTCGATCCCGCTCGTACCATAACGTTTTCTGTTATCAAATATTTCTTAAAAAATATTTTAGATTATTGCGCGAGGAAAAAAGTGGCCCCATCAAGGCACCAAGAAATAGTACAGGAAGAAAGGAATAAAAATATTTGACTTAAAATTTGACTTAAAAATTCGCTTGTCCGTTTGCTATGTCCAGTAGTTTAGTATTAGTTTAGTTTTTATTTTAACATTTTAAATGCTTGTGTTGAGATGGTAGCAATGTAAAACATGTTTTTGGTTTCACAACTTATCGAACGGTAACTATCTTCAAATCTTTTTTGTGTTGACAAGTGTTTTCAGTATAGATGAATATAATCTAATACTCAATATTTACAATGATTCCATGAATACACGTATGCTGGTCCTGTAAAATTCTTAAGAAAATCTGGGCTGTGCAGAGCTTAATGACACGCGCGTCGTAGTTCGACATGTTAAGGCGTGTTTTGGGCTTCTGACAACATATCACAATAATATATACTTCTATTTCAAATTACCCAATAGATATTTGTATTGCACGTCTTAATATGTGTTAAATCCTGTTAATACATCACATGTTAACAGGTCTGGTTTGTATGGTCCACGATCCCATGTTCGTAGCATCTGCAGCTTTCTATTATTATTATTATTATATTTAGTACGACTAAACATTTAACTCCAACAGTTTCTGGTATTTTTATGAAACAAGTTTAGGTAGCTCGGCAGCTCTCTCTATTTTAGAAGATCACTAAAGTGGCTCAGTGCAATGAAAAGGTTGGCGGTCTCTGCTCTATACCAATAAATTTTGATGATTAAAACCGATTTTACTTAGATATATTCAGCTAACATAATCTCCTTTACGAAAATTAAATTCTGGAGTATATGAATTATTATCCTTAACATTATTCACTTCAGAGAGTTTTCATTTAGATGAGCATTCTCATTATTAATTTCAATATGGCTATTCAGAGCTTGCACTCTCAGAATTTACATTTAAATTGTATAATTTCGTTTAGGATGTTAAATATAATTACATTAGGTAATTCAACATGAATTAGCTTAATCTTATATTTATTATTTCATTGTGTATTTTTGGAAGTATTGTTTGGTTAATGAGTGTTTGTAAACCAATTTTTTTTATAACGCACTTTCTTGCTTTCGGCAATTTTTTTAGAATTGAAAAAAATTAAAACAATTAACTCTCAAAAATCAATTAAAGTTCACCCTATAACTTCGTGCTAGTGATTAAAATTGTTTATTGTAACATCTCAAAATGCATAATAAAATTTAAGCCGAATCCATCAGTACCGAAAATCCATAAAGTAGGCAGTATACAGGTTCTTCAAATTAAGTCTGTATTATTGCTAACTTTCTTATTAATGGGGCAAGAAAGTCGGTAAAATTAAAGAAAAGAAAAGCAATTGATAGTCTTATTCTCGAAAAATCTATCCAAACGTTTTGTATATACTTTCCAATGAATAGAAAATTAAATTCTGAACAAAAGTTTTTATATGAGTCTTAAAGAAAAAAACAGTTAACAATCTTAAAGAAAAAATCATGGGGCGTTTTGCTGTTGCTTTTATTTTATCAAGGAAGCTATGATTAAGAAATAATTCTTTATTTTCCATTAAGTGAGCCACGATTTCAAAATAATCGCTCGTTTTTAGATGGCATAACATAGGTTTGAAATAGTTATTGCCATTTCACAGTCGATAGGAAATTAAAACATCTCACTTCTCTATATGCTTAAAGGATATTTTTAATTCTAGAAAAAATGAGAAACGCAAGCTTGTAAATATACGTATACGTGCAGTTGTCAGTCAATGTTATTCATCTACTATTCTTCAAGACCTTTTAGTCAAGCCCTATTAGAACGTATTCCACATAGCTTTTACTGAAAATTATCTATTTATCAGATTAAATTTTATAGTATTCATCAAGTCGTAATCCTAATCCATTCCACATATTTTTATCCTAAAATAAGGCACCGTTTAATGGCTCAGAAAATTTGTATGCCAGGCGGAAAATAGGCAATCAATTTTATTTATGTACTGCCACACAGAGGTTCGAGCTCTCATGGTTTTTACCCAAAATATTGAACTTTAAACGAGGCAATCTCGCCTTCTGCCACTCTTAGACTTGACGGCCAATTTTAATCATATAGTTCTCATCGAAACGTTTCATTTAAACTCTGTTAGAACGCTAATATATGAATTTTAAATGGAATAGCTGTATGTTTAAGGTTATTTAAATTCTAAGCGACATTCAGAGTGCAAACCACCGTCACTTGTCATTTTTTGACAGATCATGACTAGGGATGGGCGATAATAGAAATTACCTATCGCCTATCGTTAAAATTAGTCAATGCAATTAAGTTATCGACGATTATTATTCAAGTGCAAAAAAGGTACTCATTTTTGTATAACTATTAATGTTGTCGGCTACCTATTAATCTTATCGGCTACCTGTCAATATTACCGGATGCTTATCGGCGCTTATCGATATATCAATATTTTATATTTACCTATTGTTATTCGTAGGTCGCTGACTTACAGGTAACATATATCGACAAACCGCCCATTCCTAGTCGTGACAAAAAAGTTAATTTTGTTTTTAAATCTTGAAGTCCATGAACCATTTATATTTCAAGTATCACTAGGGGTTAAGGAAAAAATATAATTTGACAAAGTTATTCATTATTTTTATGAGAGTTCCGATAAAAAAATTGATATGTTGAAATAGATCAGTTTTTTTAAATTAAAACATAGTGGGCCACTGGGTTCAATAAAATTGCTTCATTTTTCTCTGATGAACCATAATATGTATAACGCATATTTGTAATTATTAATTTAGCCAGAATTTAAAAATTAACTTAAACGTTCCATTTTTGTTTATATTTCATTTAGATCTTCTTCTCGTTTTACCGTCCCTAGATGCCAAAAAAATATATTTTATCAATTCCGTCGATCCGCCTGTCGGTTTGTCTGGCTGTCAGTTTTCGGCATACCTTAAAAACTACTTATCAGATTGACTTCAAATTTTAGTCAAAAATTAAGAGCCATAGGGGGATGTATCTGGTAATATTTTGGTAAAAATTCAATATACCGGAACAAAAACGTTGAAAAAATTATTACTAAAAAAAATTAATTATCCAATTTATCCCAAATTTTGCACAAAAATCGAGTGTTACATAGGAATGAACTGGTAACATTTTGGTATGAATATAAGATAGTAAAACAAAATGGGAGTCTAATAAAATATTTAAAAATCGGCCCGAAAAAAACTACTTATTATATTAATTTCAAATTTTGTGCAAGCATTAAGTATGATATAGATAAACTGGTTAAGCTGTGGTACCAATTTAAGATGGAGGAACAAAATGGCGGCCAAACAAAATTTTTTAAAAAATTAACGTAAAAAAACTTATTCAATTGACTTTGCAGAAAAACTAATTTTATATAGGGATAAACTGGTACGAATTCAACAGTGGCGGTATGTGTCAATGTAAAATGTACTTATTGAATTTATTTTTAATTATGCCCAGGAATCAGGTGTGGCATAGGTAGAAACTGGTAAAATATTTGTAGGAATCCGATATGATGGAACAAAATGGCGCCCAATAAAAATGTTTGTAAAGACCGTAATGACTATGTTCTGGACTAAATCGGGCCATACTTCACTATTCCTAATAAAAGGAAAGATTAATAACGAGGGAAGTTCTTTATACAAATTTGCCAATTTTTTACTTAACTTTTAGCGATAATTTAGGGAATTTAGATGGTTTATGCTACTCTAGATTTAAAAATATAATTTACTTTTTTTGGCAAAAAATGAAAAGTGAGGGTGGTTTGCACTTAAAATGTCGCCCTGCATTTAAATAGCCCTAAAAATACAAGGCGTTCCGTTTAAAATTAAAAATTTTTGTCATTTCCGGCTAAACCCGAAGGTCCAGAATGTTACATATTCTGACAGAAAAACTAATTTTCACCTGTTATTTAAAAACCCCGAGTTTCGATTTTCTAGTGCACAGACTAAAGATTTTACAGCATTTGTTTAATAAGATGTGTTAGTAAATAAATAAAGGTAATAATATTTATTCGGAGGTTAATATTTTTATTTATTTGCAATATAATATTTTCTTTTTGTAAGGTTTGGATATATCTTAAAATTGTAAAATAAGAGCATGGTTTTCATTTGTTTTTATTAGGTATAAATTATTTATAATGCGTGTTTGAAGTTAAGAAAAAACAGAGGTCATTGTATTTAAAATAAGAAACGTTTGGATAGTTCTATTTTTTTTGTTGTTCAATTGTTTTTTTCGAAAATAAATTTAAAATATTCATGAATATCCCATTTACTTTTATATTTAATTTTTACGTAGCTTAAAAGTAGTGCATGTACATATTTAAATACACATTACCTACCATTATTTAGAGCATTTAACTTGATCCAGTGGCGGATCTTACAACTTCTACCTTTCCTATAAAACCATTTGTTGTTTTTATAGAGACAAACATTTCGCCACCTATCCCTGTAAAATATTTAGAAATAAATGAGTAATCTATGGAAAATATTTTATGTGATCAATTAAAATAAAATTTCTTTTTTGTTTCTAGCTTATAACCCCCTTCAGATCCTTAGTACTATCTTGTGAATCGCGGCGAGAAATGGAGGAGTGGCTCAGTGCCCTCTCCGCCGCCTCGCAGCGCCGATACCATGAACTAGAACCAGATTGTCTGTCAGGGCAGCATCATTGGTAAGTTAATGTGGAATGCGATGGTTTGATAATAATAAAAGCTTTATAATTTTCTCTAAATTTGTTTTAACATCTTTTTGGGCGCCAAAAAAATAGATGTTTACTTAATTTTTAAGAGATAAAATTAAAAAATATATACTGGTTGAGGTATTAGTATGTGCATTAGTGCGAGCTTATACGTTAAGTTAGCTTGTGTGGCTTATGTACAATCGCCTTAGGAAGCACGTTTTAAAAATATTTGTATTCTACAAGACAGCGACACAAGGCTGTAATGTTGTAAATCGAAAAACCTTCTTATTATTGCGTATTTAGTTGTAATCGTCTGAGGGTAAGGATCACCTAAACAATAATGATCTAGACATTTTTTCCTAAATATAACAGGTTTTGAGATAAATAGTAGTAATTTTCTACCAGTGACTCCTGCCAATGTTTACAATTTTCAAATTTTTATCTTGACTGGTGACGCCAGTGGGAAAACATTAACTATAGTTTCCGATTTATCTCGGAAACTATTGTGCCATTTTTTGTATATATTTGTTTAAATAAATTATAGTAAACTTAAACACGAGGTATTCGAGTATATTAGTAAAATATGCAAGCTTTTGTTTAACTTGCTTGCTTCTATGTCTTTCCGGTTCAAAATTTGTAATTTAAATATTAATGATATGTAATTTCGGTGAAAAAAAAATTTGCAAAAAGATAGTATATTAATACATATAATAATAATAGTAAATGTCTAACCTAAGAGACTAAACCTAGTATAACTAACCTAATATTCGTATGAAAGGACAATTAATAAAGTTAGGGCTTATTTACTAAGTATTTTAAATATTTGCTCATAAAAGCAGACTGTAACTAATTCTTAAAAGTATCAGGCAATTAATTATAAAATTATGCAATATTATATTAGAAGCTACGTTCAAAAATTGGGTTTCGATGTTATGGCGGTGTGATTTTTCCCTTAAAGCTAGTATTAATATGATATACATGTATTCGGAATATAATACGTTGATATAAATATGACGGGCACTTCAGACTTATTATTCTATAAAAAAAACAAGCCTGATGAAATTCTCTTCTCTCAGTCATGTTTAACCAATTTGCATCTTTCAGTGTATGTAAAATATGTTCATATTTTTTCACTCTGTAAGTTAAGCCTTAAACATGAATTTTGCACAGATTGAATTCTACGTTTATCTGCAACGCTAAGGCAATTTCCAAACACAACATATCAATGATTAAATAGAGAAAGTATTAGAGAATCACAAAGTAAAGTATTAATTTTGCATGTTAACGAATGGCGGTAATGATATAACATTTTTTAATCGAACAAAAGCCCTTTGTATACATTTAGAACCGTGTGTACTAAATCTTAGATATTTATCAAACGTGACCTCCAAATTCCGTGCATTCTAAACTACTGGAAGGGGTTCATTGGCTATTTCAACCCTAATTAAATGTTTTACTTTATCTACATCTGCTGTAGTTCAATCATAAAAGAACATTTCTTAGGATCAAGTACAAATGAATGATTTAAAGATAATAATGAATTTAACTCTTTACTCATAGTAATGCAGCTTTCAACTGCATTGGCTCTGTCAAAGGATAAAGACACCTGCGTATCGTCCGCGTAGTATTGAGCGAAACACCTTTCAAGGAATCTAGAAATAAACGACGTTTAGATAGCATATAAAAGTGGCGATAGTGTAGAGCCCTGCGGCACCCCGTTTTTAATTATTACAAAAGAGGATATTGTGTTTCAATGCGTACTGATTGAGATCTATTGGATAAAAAGTTTTTAAAAAATATAACTGCATTGTCAGAAAGTCCGATGTAATGTAAAATAGCTATCAGAAGTTCGTGATGTATAGAGGAAAAGTCCAGCAGTGCTATTTTTCTATGATTAATGGATACTGTAAGTTTTGACGTGTTTTGTAAGCTGAATATTTATTATTTTTTTCAAAACCTTCGACATGCATGGAAGAACACGAATTGGTCGGAGATCTCTGAACTCTGCAGGTGAGGGAACTTTAGGGATGGGCGTTATTAATGCTTTCTTCCAAGTCTGTGGGAATTGTGAGTTACGAATACAGTAATTTATAATGTGCGTCAATAAAGGTAATATAAAGGGGCAACAAAATTTTAAAACAAATATACCAATTTCGTCCCCTCCCTCAACTCCAGACCGTATGTCCTTTCATAAATTAAAAATATCCATCTGAGAAAGTTCATTAAAATTTAAAAAGGTAGAGACTTTACAACAGGTTTTTATGTTGTAATTGTTTAAAAGATAGTTTGTATTGTTTATTTTCGGTGAGATTACTGTAAAGAATAAATTTAGTTCTTCAGGTTTTTTTAGTTTGCCTGGAATTTATATATTATTTTTGTCCCTGCAAATGTCATATTTTTTTTTAATCGGACCAGGTGAACCAGGAAGAATTTTGAAATCTAGTTTCGAAAAAACATTTTTTCTCTTTCCTATTAGTAAGTGTGGTTAGGTTTCTTATATTTTTATGGAAACTACAGTTGGCCTGTTTTAGATTTTTGAAACCGGGTTAACGCTTTATTTCCGGTTTTGATCATATCGCCTATCGTATCTGTAATCCATGGTCCTTTGCGTCTAATTTAACTTTTTTTAAGGGTGCATGTAACTCTAATTTGTTATGTTTTTATTTTTGCATCTAAATTACCCATATCAAAAATATTTCGCCGTGGTATAGATTGTAAGTCAGCGTAAAATTGGGTATGATTTAGGTTTTTAAAATCTTTATATTCTCTAATGTTGGGTTGCGATTTGTAACCCGGTACCCCAAATTTACAGAAAGTAAGGTTGTGATCAGAAATATTTGGTAATGAAAGAGTGTCAGATATGTCTACGGAATGCTCATCAGGCACCAGAATGAGATCCAAAAGAGCAGGAGCGGTCGAAGTTATTCGTGTTGGTTTTGGTAATAATTTGTTTTATACCCGCTGATGCTAAAAGTGAATTAAATTCCGAGGCTTCGTTTGTATACATATTCATTAATTCTGCACAGAGGAAATCATCACATTTTGGTATAAGATGTACAATTTGCTCCTCAAAATATTTTAAGAAATTATAGAATTATATGCCGGTTTACGAAATATACAGCCGAAAATATATTTTTTTTGAAGATTAAGGGACAACCCATACCTCTTCACAGTTTGGATTTGTTTTCGTAATATTTATTTTAGTTATACCTAAAGTACTTTTGTAATAAATTGCAACACCGCCACTTTTGGTTAACCTATCGTTTCTTACCAGAGAATATCCGGGAATGTGTATTTCCTCAGAGCCGATGGCATTAGGGTCAACTGGGGTAATTGTAAACAAATTTATAAAGTTTGACTTTGGGTGAATCTTGTTGAAAATTGAGTTTACTTGGAACGAACTGTTGGGTGACACATTATTGCTAGCAATCTTAACAGCTTGTTTTAGTGGGGAAAGTGGAGATAGAAGTACTTTTTTTCTCTAGAGTTAAATATTTACATTTACCCCTGTTGTTTTTATTTACCCCAGTAGTTAGGGGTAAATGTGAACAGACAATATTTGTTGTATTAAAGTTAATAATGCGGCAGGCAGGGCAATTGTAAACGATTCTGAAATACAATCCAATTAAGTCACAAAATCGACTGTTTGTATCATACTTGTTTACAATTACCCCGAAAAAATTAATTATTTAAAAACTGTGTTTTTTAACGTTTTATTTTAAAAAAATAACAAAAACTATATTCTAAGATATTATAGGATATTAAGGTGTTTATAAGGATTAAATACTTAAGATAAATAACATAGTTTTGATGGATGCTTAATATTAATTTTTTTAAAAACTTTATTTTTCAAAAACAGGTACAGCTCCTGGAAACACATAAACCATTTTTCTTTGCCTAAATTTTATTTCTGGGTTTGGCAGAAGTACTATAACATTTTCCAAGGTAACACTTGCAAGGTCATTTTCATTTATAGTAAATTCAGTTGCGAGTTCATTCTCTCTCTTGCAACCAGTAACTGATATCTCGCCATCCTCTTCATACTTCTTTCTAATGCAAAAACATATTTATATTGAGTTTTATTTCGACTTCCACCTAAGAAATCCACCAAAATAAAATCTCCTGTTTGCAAATTAGCCCAAATGGGTTCCTTGTATTCTATTTCATTGATGTTTTCTTTTAAAGTCTCCAAAATCCAATCTTCTTTCGCTAAACTACCATCAGTGGCTTCCTCTTCAATTATTTCTTGTTCCAACAATTCATTTTCTACTTCTTTTAGTTCAGAATCGCTGCTAGTGTTAACATTTGTCTTGGCTTTCGATGTTCCAGCTCTTTGTGAATTTTTGGGATTCTTTCTAGTAGGATTTATTTTTTCAATTTTCTTTTTTTTCATCATTTCTGCAGTCTCCATCTTTTCTATTACTTTCTCTGCTGTTAATATTTCTCCATATTTGGCCGGCTTAAGCCTTGGGAAAACCTGTCTTTTTACTGAAGGATTATCAGTTACTTGATCATTCCGGATTTTTTCAATTTTTTCAGCAAAAATATTTATTATTGTATTTGGTGTAAAATTTTTCCTTGTATTAGAGTGATCTTTTAATAATGGACTATTTGAGTAACTGGTGGTTTGAATGTCTGTAAGTTGCTGTGAATCTGTTGTCTGTTGTTTTTCAGCCATATATCTTCTTAATGCACTTGGATTAAAGTCGTCCACAGGAAACTTTGTCTTATCAACTGGATATATTCCAGTAGTCAAAAATCCTTTTTTGATGTTTTGCGGTTTCATTCCCAACTCCCATGCTTTTCCTAACAATTCCAAGAACTTACACTTTGTTACTCTTATCCCTTCAATAGATCCAACTTGCTTCTTTATGAATTCTATCAAAAGACCGTCCCATATCTTTTTAAGGGGCCCAAAGACTTATCCAAGGGGTGGATTTTGTCAGTTAAATGGCTCGGTAATTTCATTAAATGGATATTATTTTGCATTGCAGTTTTGATGATACGAATACTGATATGGCTGCAATGGCCGTCAAAAAGTAAAAGCGCAGTTTGAGTTTCCATGTTTTTTGAATTTCTCAAAAAGTTTACATGGTCTACAAAACTTGTCGAAAACCACTCAAAAAACTGCGGCTCTTCCATCCATCCATTTTTAGAACAAGTGTATTTAGTTCTTGTATAATTATTGGTCTATATCCATCTTACCTGTACACCCACTCCCTTAAAAACAATGAGTGGGGGTAGGCAATAGTCATCTGCAGATATTGTTGCAAGTACTTACACAGACTCCCTTCCAGATCCTCCTGAAATTCTTGAAAGAGGTCTTCCTTTCTCACCAATGGCCTTTAATTTCTTGGGGTCAGTTGGAAATCCACTTTCGTCGCAATTAAATATAAATTCCTGTCTACCCTCCAGACTATTATCTTTTATTAGTTGGGTAAGTAAAACTCGTACACAACAAAAGGATCTCTTGCATCTTTTCTACACTTCTGCAGTAGTTCGGGTTTTTTAACAGATAAGGTAGGGTGCCGCTTAATAAAACTGTAATACCAATCATCGCCAGGTCTTCCTGCAGGAAACGGAGTAGACAAATTTTCAAGTTTAACATATTCTTCCACAATATCTTTTACATCTTCCTTGTTACATGGAATGCCCATTCTTGCACGTGCTTTAAGGCAATTTTCTATATCCTGCTCGATTATGGGGTTCAATACTTGTGGTCTGCCTGCCCCTATCTTTTCCACAGATGTTTTTCTGCCTTTTACTCTGTTGTAAACCACAGCCCGTGGAATTCCATAAAATTGTTCGACCTGGGAATAGGTCCGGTTACAGTTAATAATATCATTAACTGCATTTTTTAGATCTTCAATTGGGTATGCTGGTGGTTGTCGTATTTTAATATACTTCCTTGGCATTATTTCATAAAAAAAATTAAAAAAACCGTTATTTACATTTACCCCACGTGGTCTATTTACATTTACCCCATTGCATTAATTTACTGGGGTAAATGTAAACAACGAATTTTTACTTGTCTCATTAAAAAAAAAGTAATCAAACATGTCGATAATTCAAATACAATCCACACTTAATAAGATAGATATAAAAAATAACAAAAATCACTTACCTACTATATACTAAAAACACTTAGAAAAAAGCGCGCGAGTTTTGATTCATGAAGTAAAATGCAATGTAATACGTTCTCTCTGAAATGTTATGGCAAACTAATTCCAGAAACTTGAAAAAACGTGATTGAAGCGGCAAAACGTTTGGGTTCAAGGCGACGTTGTCATATTTACGAATTTAGAAGAAATATAAATTTTATTTGAGTCGTTTCCAATTACCCCTATTCACAATTACCCCAGTTGACCCTATTGACCCATGTCTCGGTCACACCCACCATATCATATTCACCACTTTGTACAATCTGCTTAAAATCATGAAATTTAGCCACTAATGATCTTATATTTAGCTGCGCAAATTTAAATTTTTGTATAAAAGCACCAATTTTCAATATTTTCAAAATAATAAAAAATTAAGAATTAAATGGAATGCCACCACTGGCTTGCGCTAATACTAAGTAATGCACCGATAGAACATAATAATAATAATTAGAAATGTGTCTTTAGGAACACTGAATGTTGACCATGTCCAAATTACTATTGAATGTTTTGTTTGGTACTTTTAATACAAATATTTTTATTGTTATGGAACACATATATTTCACCACGGATCGTGCAAGCGTAATTTTCATAACTTCACGCACTCTGAAAAATAGATCGTACCTACTGCCTTTTTGTAAGGATTTCACTCACTAACACACTGGAACCTTTAAATTTCTTTTTGCATAAAACAGTTCATTCCGTTTCCATTGTGTGAGAAATTCAACTACCACTGGGCGTATGATGTTTTGATTTTGTGAAATATTTCTAGATCGGTTTTTAACAATGCGAGTGTGTCAACTTATGTCGTTTTTGATGATGTCGACTCCTAGCTTTGACATGATAATGTCACAAACGTCGTCAATCAGGTGAAGTTGACTTTTTTTGGGGATTCCATTAAATATTAGTTTTTTTAAGTTATTTCGGGTTTCTATTTTTTCCGATTTTTTTAGAAAGTCTAAGGTTATTTTTGTGTTGTTCTCAAACTCTTCAAATTTTTTGACAAATTAACAGATCCCTACTTATTATCCGTATCTGATTTATGCTGAACATACTCAATATGAAGTTCTCCTAAACCTTTGTTAAAATTTAGTTCCATTTCCTCCATTTTAGCGACAAGATTGTTGTGTACATCAGTCGTACTATTTTTTCTTTGATTTCTAGTTCTACTTCTCGACTTTTTTAAAAGATTTTTCACCTAACACAATTGCACTACACTCACAAGTAGGTAGTTTTTGTATTTTTTTAAATTTTGTTTTTAATATTGTAATAGACTTTAGAACTTGATCACGGTCAACACAACGTGCTTACAGTATGAGCGCCATCTGTTAGAACATATGTTACTACAAAATTCACAGCTCATTAGAGCTCTTCTACATGAAAGCGCCTCTAACATACTGAGAAGCGTTTTGCGATATCCTATAATAAAATTTTTCGATTTAAATAGGAAGGAATGTGTAATAAGTGCGCTATGAAAATATTGCTTTTACGATTATAATTTAGAGTTTAACTTATTTTTATTACTAATGCTAAAAATAAAGAAACAGATAAAGAAAAAGTAATGTTACATGAGTCCACCTTAAGTTTAATCGAGTGTTAAGTCCTTTAATCAATGTCAAATCGACTAGCACTTAATCTAAGTATCTTTATGTCTCTGTGGTATAAAAAATGAAAAGAGAGAGGTGATTTGAGTATACTCTCCAAATGGAGTCATAGAAAAAGTATATTGTTTAAACACATGTAGAAATAATTTTTCACACGTTCATGACTGCTACAGGAAAAAAATTCTATTTTAAAAAATCTGCTATTCGAATATATTATTATTAAATAAAATTGGATCTACCTACGTCTTAACACAACCATTTACCTTAATAAGTAAATATCTTCAAAAATATTTTCGAGACAGAGCGTCCCAATATATTATATTTCCGCAAGGTATATCTGCCTAACAAAATAACTTGTTAGGAAACATATTACTCCGCATAACTTTCCAAATAGAAAGCGTCCCTTCTTTAATATATTTAAATTATGGATGACAAGAATACGCCGCTTTGTGGATGAACAGGTTGCGTTTCTTTGCTCAGTATCTCTCCGCATAATATTTATAATAAAACGAATACAAGAAAAGCTTGAAAAGTTACAGAAAGATTTCTTTTTTTTAACGTATGAATTTAATAAAGACTGTAAAAATAATAGGTTAGTTCATTGGATTTTAACCCAACATTTTTTAATTAACTTGAACTAGTTGATTTTTTTATATAAAATAATAATACAATGACAATTTTTAGAGAAAATATATAATATACTTTGTTCCGAACCGCGCTCAGACTAATTCTTTTTAATCACAACCAGATTAGCTGAACACAATTCAGTAAGTCAAGTTCACAGAGTGGTTAAATCTCTAACCAGAGATAAAAAGAAGGAGGTATATAATAAAAACGAAGCAGAAAAAAATATTGCTTGGGAAAAACGCGATTTATGTCCTAAAACATGTTGAATGAGGATACAAATATAATTCCTCTCGCAAATATCTAGCCTAAGCAAAACCTAAGCAAACCTAACGGAATCTAAATCATACATACGTTATAAAAGTACATAAATAAATTTTTGTGATGTTAAAAATATTTGATCTAAAACCAAAGTCCTTTGAATATTAATAAAATATCACTTTCTTATAGCATTACACAGCTCAAAAGCATATTTCCATCTTACTCTAAGCAGGAAGCAAAAATGTCACAGTTTGGATAAAATGTCACAAATCAGTTAATAAAGTAAAACACTACTTAAAGTTATACAGCTATTGACTGCACTTACGCTAAATAAAATACGAAAAGGAATCCTAAGAGGATCACGTAAAGTTGCTAAATAAGATTAACCTTCACTTAGCTGACCAAACACCATATCCCAATTACCATAATATTGTGCATGTAAAGCAGAATAATTTAAATGCGTGCGTTTACCAAACCTGTCAATCCTTCTTGCAAGTTAAAGGGAGATGGAAGCGGCCATTATGTGTACCGTTGTAGTGAGAATTTGCGCTGTAAACGCCAATCTTTGTCTTCTTTTAAATACATATCTTAGTAGGCGTGTATAAGAAAATATCGCAGATAACGCAAATTGAGTACCGATCATAAAGTTTTTGACAAAACAAGGGTTTGCACCTAAAATTATCAATGGAGTGGCGCCACAGGCGAGGCACCCCCTAGAAAATTCAGAGTCTGCCTGAGTCTGGGATTGTGAAGGAGTTCTTTTGATATATTTTAAAGAAACAAATACCACCGTTAATGGAAAATATTAGACAGCACTGTTAGAAAAATTGAGGGGTGCATACGTGAAAAATGTCGTAAAAAACTGACCAGAGCCGTGCGTCTCTTACACGATAATACTGTTTGTGTTGCAGAAGCTGCTATTTTGGACTGTGGGTTCCAACAGATAGATCATCCTCTCTATAGTCCAAATATGACTCCCAGTCACTACTGCTTGTTTGGATATTTGAAAACGGACCTTCGTGGGCGACGGTTTAACGACGAAGTTGAGTTAAAAGAAGCTGTTTTAGCGCGTTTTGTAGACAAACCAAAAGAATATTTTTTAAAGGGATTGAATTGTTAATAAAGAGATATAATAAGTGTATTAAGGTTAAGGGGGCTATATTGAAGAATAAGAAAAACATGTTACCTTACTTTAAATAAATAAAGGAGTAAATCAAAACGTGCGTTTGATTAATATAAAGATCGCGAAATTAACCACCACTACATGCGTTTACTTTGTAAACAACACCGAACAAATTTACATAAACACGGACAGAGAGAGAAAGAGAGAGTGTTTTGCCTGACAATTCAAAAAAAGCAACACTTAAACATCCAGACTGGTGCAGAGCCAGATCACAACATCGCCGCTATAGGGTCTAGAAAGTCCCTTCAATTCTTGCTTTTTACACCACATGTATTGCGGTTGCCTTGCAATGCGGTATAAATGTGTCATTTACTGTGAGCAATATCTAAAATATATAAACGAACATAAACAAATTTTATTTTGTTTTCAGTGATAGGTTTGCTAATTCAGGGGTAGAATTTCCGATTAGCATTGTAAAGGTATTGGGTTTCAGTCCCAGCTCAGGAGATGATTTCTTTTCAGCATTTTTAGGCAAAACTTGTAATTTTGTTTATAGGTGTGTTTTGAAAATTGGATTGGCTTTTTTTAGCCCTGGTTAGGATTTTTTGCTGATGATTTTTTTTACATTATGTGCAACCAGTTCAGCGCTAAGAACAGTAAACACACATATTATTCCGGGCGTAAATGTAATAAAAAGAAAATTGCGTTAAGTTGGGTTTTAAATACAATAGAAACTAAATGTGCAAAATAGTCCGGGTGCATTGTATAAACTGAAGTTTAGTTAAGATAATTTCCATGTCCTTCCTTTTCTCTTTTCCCAGTCAACCGTCTCTTTTTTCAATTGGAATATGCGTCTTGTCCGGGTAAGCTAAGAACTTCATGCATTCAATAATGCAAAAATGCTTCTTATTTAAATTTTTGCTCAACAATTCAGATGTCGCAGATATAGCACCAGATTGGAAAACGGCATCGAAAATGGCGGCCAAAGAAAGATTTAAAATGTGGGTGAAAAAAACTATGTATTTAAATGATTTTAAATTTTTTCGAAAAATTAAGTGTGTGTGTGAAATATATTCCTATGAAAAAATTCCAACAAAACGATATTTTTGTGGAGACCCGGATTTTTTATTTTAGTGGTGAAGGAGGGCGAAATCTAGTGTTTGGCAATTATCTCAAAAAATATGATTTTTTTCAAGAAAATTAGTTATGAACAAAATTGTAGTCTCTAAATAGTGTACAAAAAAGTTGTTTGGTTTTTTCGCGTAGAATCATTGGGATTTCCTGTTTTGTCTGAAAAATATTTTTTACTCCACCTCACCAAACTGGTTGAAGTATGTCCAATTATTTATTTTCCATAATAATTGGCAGAATATTATAGATAAAAATACTATTATTTTTGGTTCACAATACACCATTTTTATAAAAATTCAATAGTTCTCATGGTTCGAATTAAGCTATTCAAGGAAAGTAAAACATTAATCAGTGTATTTCATTCTAAATGTAAAAAATCGGTAAATTTTCTTCTATCGTCTTTGAATTACAGTTTATGTCTGTATATAGATATTTTGGAATAACCTATAGAGAAAAAAGATGTAATTATTTTATATTTTGTGATAACATGAAAATTTCCTGGTAATTCTACTCGTCTTTAGGAACTCCATTGGGCCTATTTTTTCATCAATATCTCTATTACTTACTTTGTCTTTAGCCTCAGCGTTTAAATATGTAATTAGTGTATTTGGCAACTACAGTAAAGACTGTAATTAAGATTGTTGTTGCAGAAAAGTGTCCGCTATTATTCAGTATGGGAGTATTGCCGTGGGCAATAAATTGGTGTTGAAGGAAAAGGAAGTAATAAGTAATGGAGATATCTATGAGGAAATAAACGCAATGGAATTATTAAGAAATGATACAATTAACAGAAGAACGTTTTAAAAAAGGGGCCTAGTATGTTAAATTGTTTTCCTTTATTACATGTCTATGTTGACATTTGCTGTAAAACAAAATGTTTGTTGGATTTTACGCCACATTAAGATCAAAAACAAACTAAAATATCAAAATGCTTGCCCCTTAGTAGTAATGAATTCTTGAGTTCTGTGTCCATAATAAAAGTACTGTAGGAAGGAATATGCAAAAAACGTCCACCGTTTCGGGGGAAAGTGAGGATTAGGTCTCTGGGGATAATATAAAAAGAATCGGTTATTTGATAATAACTTTATTCGTATTATATAAATTGGTATATATTTTTCTTATTTTATAAAAGGAAAGTTTCTTTATGAAAAAAGTTCCGGATATTTGGTGTCAATAAATAAAGCCTTTTTAACACAATTTTCGTCATAACGAAGCTGTCTTTTTATTTTTTTATATAAAAAGTAAAATACAGGTAATTTAAATACTATATAAAAAGTTATTACGAAACAACTAAATACATCCATCCATTCATGTGTGTGTAACAGAATTTCGAGGGAAATTCCGGATAAATGCAAATTTAACGATTTTTTATATTTGGAATAAAATAAATGGATTTATGTTTCACTTTCCTTGATTGTTTTAATAGGAGTTAAAGAATCTATTGAAGGTTCTGGGATTATAATGAAGGTATTGCAGTAACGAAAAAAACGTCCACCGTTTAGGGTGAAAGTGTGAATTAGGTCTCTGGAGATAATATAAAAAGAATCGGTTATTTGGTAATAACTTTATTCATAATAGGTATATACATTGTTATATATTTCTTTCATTTTATTAAAGGAAAGTTTGTTTATGAAAAAAGTTCCGGATACTTTGGTATAAATAAATAAAGCCTTTTTAACAGAATGTTCCTCATAACAAAGCTGTATTTTTGTTATGAAAAATAAAATACAAGTAATTTAGATAATATGTATAAAGTTATTACCCAAACAACTAAATACATCCATCCATCCATATATGTGTAACAAAATTTGCTACGAGGAAACCGATTTTTGATATTTGGAATAAAATAAATGTATTTGTTTCACTTTCCTTGAATGTGTTAATAAGAGTTATGGTATCTATTGAAGTTTTATAAAAAATGGTATGATGCCATTTAAAAAAAATAGTATTTGTATCTATAAGATCGAACCCTGCTACGCTGTAAAAGTTGCTGGGTAATTTTAACATATTTCTACGAGAAAAAATTAATTTTACAGTCTACAATTTTGCTTATAACTATTTTCCTTGAAAATTTGATAGATTTTGAGGTAGTTGCAAAAAAACCCCGAATTCGCCCCTTTCACTACCAAAACAAAAAAAACATAGCTCACATTTATGGTAGTTTTTAAGATATGCTTAGGATGTCAAAAAAAATTTTTTAATGAAAATTCAGCTGGGTCGGAATTTTTGCTCTTATTGTGACTAAATTTATTGGATTAAAAGGCAGAAACTGGTAAAATATAATAAAATGTTTGAAAAACAAAAATGAAGAAGTAATCAATATTTACTTTCCTTGGTAAAAGGAAGGGTTTATAGCGAGGGTAATTCCCGATAAAGCCAATTTACCGATTTTTATACTTTATAACTGTATTAATTCATTATCTGGCCCAATATTTTAAATGAACACATCTAAAATAGGTTTTGTTATTAAAATGTATTATGCTCTAATGATCTTTGCAATGAGCTCCCACAGGCTACCTTCTCTTTAAGAACAAATGAATGGATGACTAAAGGTTAAGGGAGTCATAGGAACAGTATTTTGTATTATTTCAGAATAATATTATTTATTAAATTAATATCATCGAAGAAATTGTCCTAATTGCTCAAACAGACCTAGTTTTAATAACAAACATAGAAAAAGACTCCAATTCTCGGTCTCATTAAATTATAATTTTACAATTCACAACAAATATGACACGTGTTTCGCCCTTTCGAGCATCATCAGACCTACAAACAACAGAGAGAACCTTAGTAAATAATCACACTCACAAATCCTAAAACAATAACTTACAAATAGAATAAAACACACTAAAGCACAACAAAACAAACAACTACTTATACATATTTGATGGACATTAAAATGAGGTTAAGTCTCACGTGAATAAACAAAATAAGTGAGATTTTCATGAACAATTTGGAAAACAGGATAATGAATAGTTATTTTGCCTCCTTTCTAACAGCATATAAAAGATACGTGGATGATATTTGCATTGTGTGGAATGGCAACAGAAATCAGTTGGAAGAGTTTTTACAATTCGTTAACTCCTTGCATCCTAAAATTGAGTTTACATTGGAAATGGAAGATGAAGGAAAGCTACCGTTTCTTGACCTTTTACTATCTCGGAAACACAGTAGGATAGAGTTTGAGGTTTACCGGAAAACATCGTCCGCGGATAATGTTATTCAGTATGCTTCAAACTCTCCTTACACACATAAATTTGCCGCGTTCAACTCCTTTTTCTATCGGTTGTGTAATTTACCATTGTCAAGGGAAGCGTTTACTAAGGAGCGTGATATTATAATGCAGATTGCTATGAATAACGGTTTTCCTTTGGAGTCCATCACCAAATTATATTACAAATTTATAAACAAGTACAAAATGTCCTATACTGTCATAAATTCAAAAATTAGCGATGAGACAAAAATTTTTTCAAGTGCATTACTTTTTTCGGAAGTATTTCTCTCCAATTGGCAAAATTTTTTAAAAATATTAAAAATGTCAATATTTCATTCAAAACAGTAAATACTCTCAAGAGACATTTAGTAAGGACAAAGGACACAACCGATAACAGATCTGGGGTTTATGCACAATTGTAGCGAATGTTCCACGACCTATGTGGGACAAACAGGTCGAAACATTTCCACAAGGGTGAGAGAACATTTAAGCCTTGTCAACAAATTCAGAAATACGGATGTAACTGAGACTGTTTCGGCTTTTGCCAATCATTTGTTGGAGTCAGGTCATGAATTTTCCATTTCTGACGTTGATGTTTTACATGAATGTCCGAAGGGGAAAAAGCTCGACCTTCTAGAAAAAAAAATGGAAATAACCAAAGCTATAAAAAGTCCCATTCTCACTTGCGTTAACGATGTTTTTAATTTTGAACCAACCCTAATATTTAACAATTTAATGTAATAATAATTGTAGGCAACCTTCATTTCATTCACTAATTCATAGAGTGAGAGTTTTTGGTTCTTTTCTTCGACTAGTCCAGTGGTCTGTGGGTGGTTGCTTCGGTGTCTCACTCGGGTGGTCTGGGTTCGATCCCGTCTAGAGACATGAATCTTTTGTTTATTCACGTGAGACTTAACCTCATTTTAATGTCCATCAAATATGTATAAGTAGTTGTTTGTTTTGTTGTGCTTTAGTGTGTTTTATTCTATTTGTAAGTTATTGTTTTAGGATTTGTGAGTGTGATTATTTACTAAGGTTCTCTCTGTTGTTTGTAGGTCTGATGATGCTCGAAAGGGCGAAACACGTGTCATGTTTGTTGTGAATTGTAAAATTATAATTTAATGGGACCGAGACTTGCTGTCTTTTTCTATGTTTGTTAAATTAATATCATGTTTAAAACAGTGGTTTTAATTCACTTTTAAATAACAAAAATCCAGCTTTCAGCTCCTAAAACCCAGGTAACTGAAATAGTAAAACGTGTTTTTTTGGTACGGTTAAAGTCCACTTTTCATCGAACCTGACATGGCCTATGTTCCCATTAAATAGAAAAGAAAGGGGTAGCTGGGGTTAGAAAATTGGAGAAAAATAAAAAAATTTCCAACCGAAAGATACAAAATATTCACAATAATTTATTACGTTTCAGCATTTTGGTCAAAACTTGCTCACTCGAAAATTATGAATTTTAATCCGAACTTTTAATGATATTAATAACGAATATAAAACACTAAATACTGCGAATTTAAGCTATAGTTCGAATCTTTCCAGCTAGCTTTTCAAAGGCGACAAATGCCAATGTTTGTATAAATTTGTCTTACAAATTTAGCATGAAACTAAATTCATTATATAAACAATTGTTAATAATAATCTATATTGTATAAAACGTATTGCAAATATGTAGAAAATTAATATAACGCAACAAAACCCTCTTACATCTTGTCACGTACAGATGTCCACGATGATAACCGTGACTTATGACTGTGAGGTTATAAGTTTCTCTTTTGTGTTTATTAACTAACTTAAAACTATTGGCCAGTACACGTATAGTATATTGTTCATTTGCCTTATGAGAAGGAATTATCGTTTATTTATTTTCCGACTACGCAAGCAAAAGACTGTAATTTTTTAGCAGTCGTGTATATAAGTATGCATCCATGGTTTGTTACCTACCACCTATAGGCTAAGCCTGGTTTTTTTTGCTTTTTTATTATTTTTTTACATTTTTATGGTCAATATTTAATTACTTAGTAGTTTTTTCTTGTATTCTATACTTTTTATATACAATTATTTTTAATTTGTGCTTTTTTTTCTTCTTTCTGCTTTTAGTTTTCTACATTTTTTTTTTGCTTTTTAGAAAGATATTTTCAAATTTATCGTAAGGATGTGAGTATATATTAATTTACAGATGTGTTTATTTTACGTAACCAATAATAAATTTACGTTAATAGGAAGAGTTACAATATCATTTTAATTTGTAAATAGTGATTTTTCTTGTTCGCTGTGGGGGCAGCCTAAAATGATACGTTGAATATCTCCTACTTCTCGCTATGTACAGGGTGGCCATTTTGTGGTGATACAGTACCTTATCTAGAAAACGGTAATAGTTACGACAAAAAGTTAAATACAAAAGTTGTTTGGATTCAAATAAATTTTTATTTTATTTCACCTTTGTTTATACAGGGTGTTTCGTTCTGACATGACACATGTCAACGTTCTTAATTTAAATGGGACATCCTATATATTATTACATGTTTCGATTCTACCGTTAATTTGCAAAAGTTTTTATAATAACATCTATATTTGAATTCTTTCTCGTTTTTGAGTAAATTGAGTTTTTAGAATTTTTTTTTAAAAAACATTAACAATTAATATACAAGGTGTTAAAAATGGAGAGCAAAACAAACAGAATTTTAAATGTAAAAATCTCCTGTTTTTCAAATAGAACACCCTGTATATTTATTTCATCTGATTCAGCGTTCAATTACCTATCATTACTCATATATATGTCCTATGCCTAAAATGAACAGTTTCGATTTTATTAGCCGTTTTCTGATTTATCCCGGAATTTTGCCAGTAAATGAGATCAGAAACTAAAAAAATCAAGATATGCTTAGAAAATAACCTAATACAATTGTTGACTTAAGTTGACATTTGCTCTGTTTGTCGTTTTTGTCAAATTTTTGCTGCGAAATTTGTTAAAAATGGCTTAATATAGTTTAGATGAACGTTTGAAATTATACAACTATTTCATAAAAAATAATAAAAGTCCAGGGTTAGCCCTTAGAGAATATTCGAGGGAATATCCTAATAATCGAGTTTCCTCCAGGACTATATTTTTTCGAATTATGCGTGATTTGGAAAATGGTGTCCTCAAAAACTCTAAGAAAAATCGTCCCAATTTTATCCTCACTGAGGAAAAACAACTGGAGATTTTACTTTATTGCGAGGAAGATGATGAAAGATCCCAAAGAGATGCTGACAGAGACAGATGTCAGTAGAGGAAGTATTCAAACAACACTGCAGGTGAATGGTTATCATCCTTATAAATGTCTTCCAACTCAATTATTATCACAATGAACTTTAATGAAAGGTTGACTTTTTGTTGTGATATTAAGGACCGGCAGTTCGAAAATGTGTTTTTTTCAAAAGTGCTTTGGACTGATGAGGCCTCATTTAATACGGCGGGTATTTTTAATCGGAAAAACACTCATTACTGGTCTCAAACTAATAAACATCTAATAAAAGCAATTAAAAAACAAGTCCGTCAAACCGTAAATGTGTGGTGCGGAATTATTTGCGACAGTATTATCGGACCAATATTTTTTGACAAGTCGTTAAATGGCGAAAGATACTTGGAGCTGCTTAGGAATGAAATCATGCCCCTTATCAACGACTTGCCAGCAAATATTCGAGAAAATATCATTTTTCAGCAGGATTACTACACAGTTGCACCGGTAGTAAATTTCCTTAATCAACATTTTCCATTGTGGATAGGAAGACATGGTTTAATATCCTGGCCACCACGAAGCCCTGATTTATGCCCTTTAGACTTCTTTTTGTGGGGTGCACTAAAAAATAAAGTTTATAAAAATAGATCTAACAATAGAAATGAGTTAAAAATAAAAATCAGGGAAGAGATCAATAATTTTAATGCATCTAATTCGGTAAGGAACGCTATTCGAAAAATGGAGGCTATTTACACTTCATGTATCGCAATGGACGGTGGCCATATTGAAAATTTTTTATAATCTGTTTTAATCATGTTTAATACTCAGTTAGTTATTAGTTATACCGTGTGGCACAAGATATTTTTTTTGTCTCTCCTTTATTTTCGTAAACATTAAATAATAAGAACATAAATTACATAATATTTTACTTTTATTTGTATTTTTTAACATTATTTATAGTCGCTATCTGTGTTAAGGAAATGAGAATAAGGCTTAGTTTACGACACTTTTATTTTAGCCCACTTCATCTGTTTATTTATATAAAAAAAATAGTCAAATCAGAAAACGGCTAATAAAATCGAAACTGTTCATTTTAGGTATAGGACATATATATATGAGTAATGATAGGTAATTGAACGCTGAATCAGATGAAATAAAAATATACAGAGTGTTCCATTTGAAAAACAGGAGATTTTTACATTTAAAGTTCTGTTTGTTTTGCTCTCCATTTTTAACACCCTGTATATTAAATGGTAAGACCAGCATGGAAACTCGTTGAATTGAACCCTTAATAATGTATGTCTAGGATATTAGTCAGTTCCATTAAAGTTTTATAGGTAAAAAAGTTTTTTTTAAAAAATATTTTTTTTTTATAAAAATTCTAAAAACTCAATTTACTCAAAAACGATAAAGAATTCAAATATAGATGTTATTATAAAAACTTTCGCAAATTAACAGTAGAATCGAAATATGTAATAATATATAGGGTATCCCTTTTAAATTAAGAAAGTTGACATGTGTCACGTCAAAACGAAACACCCTGTATAAGCAAAGGTGAAGAAAAATAAAAATTTAATTGAATCCAAACAACTTTTGTATTTAACTTTTTGTCGTAACTATTACCGTTTTCTAGATGAGGTACTGTATCATTATAAAATGGCCACCCTGACAAATGGCCTGAGAGCTCCTGATTCTACAAATTGTATTTGTTGGTTTCTTGTTGATTTTTGGATGTATACCCTTACAGAGCTCGCCTTTTGCAGTGCTCTGCAAGTGATCTAAGTATGTTTACTGAAAGATGATTTAAATTCGATAAAGTTGTAGCATTTTTAATATTTTCCGGAGCACTTCTACAATCAGAAAAAATAACATATTTAAAATTTCTCTGGAAATTTTAAACGCCTGCTTTGTTCCTACAATAAGTTCAGTTGTATAAACAAATGTATTGTCGCATAATTTATATTTATTTGACCTACGTTTACTTGAATGAAAAAAATGCAACCTACGTTGCTATTGAGTGCTGATCCTTCCGTAAAAATATGTTCGTAATTTATCCAGGTTGTTGTTGATCTGTTTACTAAATGCTGCTTTAGTTACCAAAATATTGTTAGTTGCAGGCTCTGTGATAATGTTCGGATTAATTTAATTCTATACTTATGGAATTTCATTTCCAGTATTCAGGCGTAACTATTTTCTAATATGGAATTTGCCGTTTTTCCTCATTTGTATGAGAATAAACTAATAACTTAAGAAGCTTCTTCTGAGAAATAGATTAGGCTCTGATATTTCGGATTTCCTTATGTTAATTGGAGTCCAATTAACATAAGGAATCAAATATCCCACCCATAAATTATTTATTTATTTATTTATTTCAACGAAAATCCATTACAAGTATATATAATAAATGGCCATAATACACAAAGGAACCATACAAAATACACCACAGAAAACAATATCACAGTAAAAAAAAGCATAGTATCAGAATGATAGTCAAACATCACAATACAGATAGATCAGGTAATCGCCGTTTAAAAGCTGTTAAACCCATACCAAAAAGTTAGTTAAAGTTGTACGTGAAATTGGGCTGTGGTATCCATAATTTATGCTGTGAATCGGTACAACAAATAAATTACTTTTCCTAGTTGCACATTGTTAAAGTATACACGCAGTAAATTAGGGCAGCAGTATATACCGTTTAGTAATTTAAACATAAATATTAGGTCAGCACACAGTCTACGCTTTTTTAAAGTCTTAATATTAAATGTAGTCATTACCATACTATAACCTATGCAGTAATTCAACTCATTATAAACATTTCATTTAAATACTCGTTTACGAAGAAATCTTCGTTGAGCACTCTGAAGAGCGTCAATTTGACATTGATAAAAAGGAAACCAGACTGTACAGGCATATTCAAGACCCGAACTTACTAGAGCACAATAGAGTAACTTAAATGAGGAAGGAGATAAATCTGCACCATATCTAGATACGCCCAGTCTTTTACATTCTTCTTGAACAATTTTATCGATATGATTTTTAAATGTAAGCGGCGGATCTGACAGAACGCCCAGGTCTCGAACTTCCGTAACTGTATTCCACATAACTCCTTTCAGAACATAACGACTTTTATTTCCTTTACATCGACCAAACGTGATAGAGAGGCATTTATTAACATTTAAGGACAGGCCGTTCATTTCTGACCATAAATATAATCCATTCAAATCGGATTATATCAGTTTGGGAGTTGATACATTTGTATAATTTCAGATCATCGGCGAACAGCACAAACTGAGAATGAACCACTGCATCACCAATGTCATTTACAAACAAATTAAAAAGAAAAGGGCCACAGAGGGATCCCTGTGGTACCCCTGAAGAGACTTGTATCTGTTTAGGCGTATATTTATGTATTCTTACGTACTGACTCCGACCCGATAAAAAACTCGATATTTATTTCATAACAGATTCGCCAAATCCCAGACATTTTAGTTTATGTAAAAGTAAGCTGTGGTTAACCTTGTCGAATGCCTTTACAAAATCAGTGTAGATACTGCCGACATTCTCCTTCATCTCAAAGACACTCAACAAGTATTGTTCATAACTCAGTAAATTAGGCACTTTTTTTTTTGCGGTTCCTTCACTATTTATTCTTTACATTTCCAGGCTAATTGATCTGTAATAAGTTTATCGAAAAGTTTTGGAATTATCTTGATAGCAATGACCTGTTTATTTCGTGATTTAAATATTGGTATTAAAAAGACTGGTTTTCCAATAATTTGGAAAACAACCTGATTTTAGTGAGAGATCGAAAATACATTGCAAGGGCTTGCTCAGAGCGTAGACACAGTTTTTTTACTAAAACAGATGGAATTCCATCAGGTCCATTGGAATAACCTATTAAATTGTTAATTCCATTAAATATAAGGTATATCTACATAATCAAGATCAACTGTTTTTTCAGGTAAGTAATCAGGTAAATCAAAATCTCTCTCACTGTGGGTTGTTGAGAAATGTTCGGCAAACAGAGTATCAGAGGTATTCTCTGCTGACTGGTCCCCAGAAAATATTGAATCGGAATATGCTCTAGAGTTGTACGTATTTCCAAACATTTGCTGGATTGTTAGAGATATAATTTTCAAGATGATTTAACTTTGCATCGTTCACGTACCTAATACTTAAAATTCATTATAATATATCATAGAGTTACTTTCTTTGCATTAACGATGAGCAATCTTTTTGTTTATTATTAGGTTGCGAAGTTCTCCAGTACCAAATAAGAAAATTTGAAGACTTTGATCGTCTTTGTGGAACAAGCATATCTAATGCATTATATAAAAAGTCATAAAAGACTTCAATTGAAGTATTTATATCATTACAGGAGAGAACAGAATCCCAGTCAATGCTATGAAGATAGTTATTGACTAACAAGAAGTTATGTTTTTAAAATCATAGTACGTAATATTATATTTTAGACTTACATTTTCTTTATAACTTGGTTCTCAAAAATGGTATGCAGAACGATGTCTAGTTGTACTCAGTAGGCAATCATCATCTAAAGAAATGAGAATCTCACAACTACTACTACCAGATATTAAATCCAAAAAGGTGTTATTAACATTTGGAAACTAGTTGCATTGTAGCAGATTCAAATAGTCATAGTTTGTACATATAATATTAACAGGCGAACCTAGAGAACATAAGAAATTTGCACGAAGACATATTCAACAATTGAGGTCTTACTAAAATTCCCCTTGGCTCCAGGTCCTTACGTATTGCAATAAGCGTACCATCTCCTGTTTTTTGCATGAATTTCTGTCGCATGGTGTATGGATTTCTGTCACACCGAAAAACATCGAAAATAATCGAAGGCTCTTATTTCTAATTACTTCCTGTTTCGTCTCATATGCATTAGCTGGTGATCCATAAAACAAGCTTCTATAGTTCAAAATGGATCTAATTATTGAGTCATAAAAATAGGCGCTTGAAAGACTCCAATAATGACGATCTGAGAACTGTTTATAAAACTCGATTGAAAGATCATAAACATAGAATTGCTGATACAAAAAAGAGCTACAACTCACAAAAATTATCAACTACCTCCAATGTAATTAGGTGTGCGTAGAATATTATAAATTCTAACACTTATGCTTTATCTCTTAAGGGGAAACGAATTCCTGATAGAATATACTTTGACGGAGAGGAAGTAAGTGGTCAAAATAATATAGCTAATGCATTTAATAACTTTTTTATAGAGTCGGTTAATCAACTTATCAACAATTATTAAGGCAACCAAACCACATCTTTACCATCCAGTGATGCTAATGCTCACTCAATTTTCCTAACCCACTTAAGCGAGAATGAGACTCTTCAGATTATTAAGTATGTTTCCAATAAGAGCTCATCTGGTTTAGATCAAGTTTCTTGTAACCCTTTAAGGGAATGTGCTCATAACATCGTAGCTCCGTTGACATACTTAATAAACATATCCTTGATTGATGATTACTTTCCAGAAGAACTAAGAAAATGTATTGTTCTCCCTATTCATAAAAAGGGAGATATGGCGGCTACTAAGAATTACCGACCTATTGCTCTTTTATCTTTATTTTCTAAAATACTTGAGAAAGCTTATAGGAAAAGACTGGTAAATTTTTTGGACGCGTTGAGGTGTTGCTAGACAAACTAATGCACTATGGAATTAGAGAACCGGCATGGAACTGGAATAAATCGTATTTGTCAGGTGGATATCAAGCAGTCAAGTTGTCGGATGCAGGTGGAGTCACATTTTCTGAGTGGGTAAATGTTACTACAGGAGTGCTTCAAGGTAGCGTCCTGGGATCAACATTATTTCTGTTATTCATTAATTTTCTTCCTCTACTAGTAAATGATTGTTATGTCACACTTTTTTGCAGACGACACATCTACGGTGGTCGAAGCCGACGACTATAAAATCCTTTGGGCCAAGGCTAATAGCAGTATCCGTGCCATATCTGCTTGGTGTCAGAACAATAGACTTTGTCTAAATAGCTCAAAAACCAACTTTATGCTTTTCACCCCTATAAGAGTTCTGCAGGATAGAAGTCTGCTTATCGGGGATGGGTCCACTAATATCAAGCAAAGAGAATCTGTTAAGTTCTTGGGAGTTTCAATTGACCAACACCTCTCCTGGAGTACTCACACCGAATGCGTGTGCAATAAATTGTCGTCTCTTAGTTTTGCAATGCTAAGGTTGCGAGACTGTGTCAACACCAACACACTTAAGACTTTTTACTACGGATCAGTAAATTCTGTCCTGTCAAACGGTCTACTGGCATGGGGCAATTCTTCCAGCATTGATCAGGTTCTCACAAGTCAAAAGCGGCCAGTTTTTGCTTCTGAGAAGATACTTACTGTGATTTTCTCCAGTGTGCTTGTATTATTTGTAAACATCGTTTTAGCTATTTGAAATGGAGTGATATTAATCATTACATAATACGAAATGCAGACAAGCTTTAGGTGCCCAATGCGAGACTGACTCAGGTGCAGGGAGGACCTAAGATAAGTTCTCTGAAGGTGTTTAATCATCTACCTACATACATTAAAGACAAATCCAACTATTTTCAGTTTAAAAGTCAATTAAGGCCATATTAGCTGCAAATCCTTTTACTCTCTCTTTTTATTTTATTGTTTCATTTTTGATGACTTTGTATTTATAGTGTACGCTTTTAGAATATCTGATGTACGCCATACTATAGTATTGCATTTTAGTTAAATGTATCTTTATTTTATTTTATTTTATTTTTTTAAATGCATCTTCTTACATGACAATTCCAATGCATCCTGTATGTCTATAGAAATAAACGATTTTGATTTTAATTTTGAACATATATTTGAACTTGTATCCAATTTATTGCTCGAAAATTCTCTTAATTTATTCTAACCGTTTTCTGTTTTTTTAACAGTGTTATTTATATAACAACTTCTTGTCCTTCTTCTGTTTGTTCTGGTATTCCGAGGTATCTGACACTGCTTCTATAAGGCACAGGATGTGCCAACTATAAAAATTATTTCAGGTTCACATTTTATGTGTCATATAAACGGTTGATCTCAGGCGGAAGAAATCGTCTTGTTTCCTTCTTGGATTGGTGTTAAGGCAAATTTTTGAGAAATTTTTGAAATGTAGAGTGGACGAATTTTTTGCTTGGTTTTGAGCCTTCGTATCCGCATATTGGTACCTCCTAAGACAAAAACTATTGGGCAAGGTCAAAAGCTCCATATTTTTGCTACAAAATATATTTTGTCCTAAATCAAAAAATGTAAAATCCAAGCTGAAAAAAATGCACACACTTAAGAAAACAGTCACTTCTTCAAGGTGTGCTTTGTTGACGTGACGTTAGGAAAATGTTTTGACAAGTATGTATATTTCATGTCGAAAGAGTTGAACATAATTATAACAAATTTTTTTCATTAGGTTACTAGTGCAAACATGTTATATAGTGCTTTCCTTGCTATACGGGTAATTTTATTTTTATACGGAATACCGTGTACCTATATAAAGTAAAGTTTTCCCATATTAATATCCTAGTTCTAAGCCGTCAGATTTTTTGTTTTTTTAGTAATTTACGTTTGTTTATTAAAGTACAAATAAAATGCGACAAAACTAGGCCATTAATGGAATTATCAATTTACAAGTTGTGTACAGGTCACAGTAGATAAATAAATTTGTAGGTGAAATTTGTTCACCAGTCATAGGGTTAACTCTTTTGCTAAAAGTCGAAATGAAACTTTCGATTATAATCTAAATGTAGTACTAGGGAGTCCAAGCCACGTTTGCGTTTGTTTCCACCACAGCTGATTTTGATACATCGGACAATTTCTCGTTTTCGATAATAAATTACTGGATATCTGTATTCTTAGTGTTACGTAAGAGAATTTTTGATTATTTAAGTTTATTATAAAGCATTTATTGATTACAGGGTAATTTCTACTAAATTTAGAATAATATTGTGTGCATGTTTTTGTAACTGCCATTAAGTTTACAATTATACTCTTAAAAAACGGCCACAGAAAACATCGTTACTGCCAAATGAGATTACCAAAAACAATCTAGATGAACATACCAGTAACGAAATGTGTGCTACACACTTTGAGTTTTCTTAATATTAATGGCGTCAGATTATCGCTTTTAATAGCTAGCTGCTGTCTACCTTTCTTGCCTACTTCTTGAAATCTTATTTAAATGAGCGAAATAATGATAATTAATAATAATAATTATAGAAGCTCACTTTATTTATATTTCTGTCGGTTCCCCAACCAACTACCAAATATGTTTCGGGGATTTTTCTCCTAATCAAACTTCTTTACTCCAACCTAAAAATTAAATATAGTTGTATTAGGATTATACAGAGCTATTTTTTATAAACTATGTTACTGACAATGAGTTAAAACGTGTTAATTCACGAATGTTATGAAACGTTAAAACTTGATTGCTCTCCAAGACCAGTGACATAACCTCTCTTGACTGGTTGTTGGATTCCCTGGAGTCATATGTGTAAAAAGTGATTTTTTAACTTGTTATATGCTATACTTTTTCTGTGACTGTTTTTGCAGCTCATTTAAATTCCGTTTCTACACGCCAAATTTAATTTCGACGGCATAAAAATATTTTCGACGCACAAATTTAAAAAGTAAATACAAACAGACGGTAATTGGACGAGCACCCACTGCAAAAGGATGTATGAATAAAAAGTAAGAAGGTTGTTTTTTTCATAAAGGAGATGACTAATGACGAACAACTCTAAGCCGTTCTTAATTAGTCATTTTCAGATCTTGCTTTAGTTACTATTCAAAACGTTATGAAGTACAACAGACAGATACTAGTCTGAAAAGACGTGTTTATTATAGTTTTTTCAGATTAAATAAGTGAACGATGACAAGAAAAAGTTTGTCATAATCCAATAAATTTCATGGATATTTAGAGTTTTGACGAATCGCTTTTGCTGAACTAATATAACTTGGGCGGACCTATCAGAAATTATAACGCCTGTCGTTATGACTTTAAAATCATTTGGAACTTAACGTTTAAACTAATATATTTTTAAAAACAGATAATACCACTTTCTTTAAAAAAATCGAGTTGGTAAAGAGGTAGATTTATAGGAATTAGGTGCAATCACAGTTATTTTGGAATTTATTCTAGAATTTAATTTTAAAAAATGGTTTTCTTTAATTTGGAATAGTGAAGTATGACCCAATTTAGTTCCACATATAGTAATTTACCAACACATAAAGACTGTCTTTTCAGTCAGTTGAATAAGAAGGTTTTTTACCTTGATTTTTGGGCAATCTATTTGGCCGCCATTTTGTTTCTCAATCTTGAGTTCGTACCACAATTTTACTCTATTATTTCTATGTCACACTTAATGCTTGCGCAAACTTTGAAATTAATCTAATAAGTAGTTTTTAAGCTGATTTTTTAGACAATTTATTAAGCCACCATTTTGTTTTGCTATCTTGGATTCGTACCAAAATGTTGCCAGTTCATTTCTATGTAACACTTGATTTTTGTACAAAATTTGAAATAAATTGTGTAAATAGTTTTTTAGTTACAATGTTTGTTAATATTTCACTAAACCGCCATTTTGTTCAGCTACATTGTATTTTTACCACAATATTACCAAATCATGCCCATATGACCAATTTTTTACCGAAATTTGAATTTAATCGAGTAAGTAGTTTTTTTGCTTTGTTAGTTACATGCCACTTGCAATAATTCTAACGGTCATACATACTTGTACCTATTTAACATTAGTAAACTTTTTCAAATTAAACTTGAAGTTAAGTGGATTACTTCTCGTTTACAGATATTCCAATATACATTTTTTCTTCGTGAAGTTTATTGCTAAACTTGCTGGAGTTTAGCTATATACGAGCTCAACTTACAGATGAAAATGAATTTAACTTCTTGAATGTTTTTACGTTCGAAAGTTTAAAGTGTATATTTTATGGCAGTTTTTTGGTAACCCTAACTAAACTTTTAAATTTGGATATTTTCTGCTGCACTTGCCTTTTTCATAGTGTTTTTAATTTTAGTGTAGGCATCTAACTTTCTTAAACGTTTTATTTTTCTAGTAGTAGTAATAGTAGTAGTAGTAGAGAGATAGAAGAAGTAATTTATTGTTCGCCCTGGATATTTGTAGTAAAAGTACTGGCTGTAGCTACAACTGCTCAGACACTGACCGTTTTCTCTTGGTCGAAAAATTGAAATCATACCAAGTAACAAAAGCAAAACCATCGAAATATCTTACTGGAGAGTTAAAATAAATTACAAGCTTTCATTTTTACATGCTTTTAATTAGCTTCACTTGTCTCTGTTTGTCTGGGGCTTATAATCTAACCTTAAACCACTTTCACTTTATTATTATATATATATATATATATATATATATATATATATATATATATATATATATATACTAGTGAACAATTATAATGCATCACTGATTTTTAACGCTAATTTTAAATACATATATTTATGCTGATTCAACCGAGTTTTTTTCTGATAGCTCAATCCTTCTAATTTCTTAAACCCTAGGCAGAGTTGAAAAGTTTCTTGTATTGTACCGGGAGAACTAAAGTTACGTGTCCTTGTAAATAAACCAAAATCTAATATGACTGCCAAAAAGAGACGGAGTATACAGATTTATTTTTTATATTCTAAGGATACGTAAACTTTTAATGTAATCACCAAGTTTGAAACATTATTTGTTTACCGCAATATTACAGGGTGAAGAAAAAGATATACACATCAAACCATAACTTAGAAATATGGTTAATTAAAACAACACTTGGCATTGGACATTCTTTAATAGAGATGTATTCCTAATTTTAACTAACCTAAACAGTATTCCCAAATTTAATAATGTATTTGTATTATTATTTTTTATTTTTTATTACTTGGTATAGGTATCAAATAAAAAGACGCTAATTTCAGAACTACTGCACACCATCACAATGTTTAAACATTTGCAGTTTTAATACAGGGAGAATGAAATGATGATGTCCAAATTTGTCCACACGGATTTCGAACGAAATCAGTGTTTGTTTATCTAAAAGTCAATACACAACCACTCGTATAACAATAAATATCCTAGTCGACCCACAGTGGGTTCTCCTATGGACATTAATAAAATTTCAAAGGTATCTTGATTAGGTTCGTTTCCATGGAAATCAGATACACGATGTCTGATAAACAAATGACAACTAATGTATTGTGTTTTGCTTTGCGGTCATGTGGAAATTAAATAATAAAAGTTGTTGACAAAATTATGTTTTGCCATTGTTATTGTAATTATTCAATTAATTAAAATAATTACGAAGGTGACATTTTAATAATTTAGGTGATTTCAACAAATTAAGTAAGGCTACGAGAGGCATAGGTAAGTAGCTTATTGTTTTTGAAAACATTGTGGTTACAAGTTTTTATTCAATTAATTAAAATAGTTACGAAGGTGACATTTTGAGAATTTAAGTGATTTCAACAAATTAATTATGGCTACGAGAGGCATAGGTAAGTAGCTTATTTTTTGAAAACATTGTCGTTATATGTTTTCTGTGAGCTTCTAGAGCAATGTTTAAATATGTCGATGTCAAAAATACATTTTTTTCTTTTTTGTTTAACATTAAATAGAGATACAAAAAAAGTATATCGTAGTAAATTGGGTTTTTTTATTTTATCATACTGGTTGTTATGTCTACATTTGATTTCTGTCTAACGATTGCACTGGAGATCACTGTAAAAGGTAAGATTTTTTATATTTTTAGATAGTTGTCCTGTACTAAGAAATCGTGAACTTTTCGAGGAATGGATTAAAATCAGTAATTTGGGGAAGATAAAAAAAATTTAAAACGTTTTTTTATCAATACGGCAATTTAGAGAAATGTCCTGAATGTATAGACCTGGAATTTAATAAAATGGCTAAATTTTTTTGCCTCAGAGTAAACGAAAAATGGCGTAAAAACCCACCAAAAGTCGCTTCTTGGATCGGAATAAAGATTGGCTAAATAACGTAGTTGACCTATCAGAAGTTATAAAGCGATTTCTTTTAAGGAAAAAAGAACCTTCTCTATCATCCCAATCAAGTCGCAGAAGGGCCGTTAAGCTATTTGTGGAGTGTTCTGAAAAGTCAAAGAAACGGCGCGTTGCAAATTTGATTGGCCAAAATACAAAGAAAGAAATCGTCTATGTAGCCCAATTGGTTGGTTTTATGGATGCGTAACGACTTTCAGAAACTTCATTAAGCATAGAAGAAGCTCTTTATTTATTGATCTAGATCTTACAAAAAGAAAATGTAACCAGTTGAGATCAGTCATAAATAATCTTCATGATAATACTTTTCCGTCCTATAAAAAATTAGTACGAGCTAAAAATTACCTTTTGCCCGGTACTACTACAGTGACTGAAGTTAAGCTTAGATTGTAAGTGGGCATTTGATGGAAGTTCCGGTCATGGGTTATATAAACAAAAATATGAGAATGATGGTTGGACAGATGAATTTTTGTTTCTAGTTGCTTTTGTGCCATTTAGACTAGTCGAATTAGTAACTGAAACAGTTATTTGGCAAAATCCCCGTACGTTATGGAGTCCTTATTGTAGGCCTATTAAACTAATATTTTCAAAAAAAAATCAATTTTAATAAAAAGTGAAGAAAAATTTATTACAGATTCAGTTAGTAAACTAAAAAATTACAGCGTATCTATAAATAGTGTTAAAATTAAAATTTCCTACAGTTTATTAAATAGAAATAATAAAAAATTATATGTACAAGAGCAATTCGAAAAGAAACTGGGTTAGAGATAAGGTTAAGTCTACGTATGGCAATACAAATGACGGCAACACAGCGAGACGGTTTTTTTCTAATTCAACCTTAAGCGCCGAAATAACTGAATTAAATGAAGATTTGATTAAAACATTTGCATTAGTTTTAAGAGTACTTTCTTGTGGAAAAAAACTAATTTAAACAGATTTAATAACTTAATTTTAGAGACTAGAAAATTGTATTTAGATAATTATAGCTGGTATTACATGCCTGCAAGCATTCATAAGTTGCTAGTTCATAGTACAGATGTAATCTCGTCTTTTTCAATACCCATAGGACAATTTTCCGAAGAGGCGTTAGAGGCAAGACATAAAGAGGTACGATATGATAGGCTTCACCACACCAGAAAAAACTCTAGAGAAAATAACATGAATGATTTAATTTCCATCTTACTTTTAACATCACATCCATACTTAAGTTCATTAAGAGAAACTTCTACTAAGAGTCATTGCAACCTAGATGACGAAATCAAAGAATACATTACTTACACAAATTTCTTTAAATGTTTAAACAATCAAAATTTCTATTTCTTTATATTAGTTTTCAAAATTCGTTTTTCTTGGTTTTTTTTTGGAGTTTATAATTTTTAGAGACCCTAATTTTTAGGTCAGATAAGAACCAATACTTTTGCATCTTTTGCTTAAGTATTTGCTTTCATTTCATTTTCATCAACCCAGTTTCTAGGAGAATTATCTTCACGAGAAAAACAAAGACAGCGCTATTTTTATTTTGAAGGTGAAATGTTTCGATACAATTTTTAAATGTATAGGTTGTGCTTACAAAGGAAGGTGCAACAAAAATTCGGGTTATTAAATACCTTCTGTTTTATTGTATTTTTTAATTCTATAATGAATTCTAATGATATTTTACGTAGCATGTCTTACGCCTAAATTCAGTTGTTATCTAAATATTGATGTTTGACATTTGCGCAGCACAAACACATCACAACTTCCGGTTTATGCAAACATTTCTGTAATGCGACAGATTATGAAAAACTAAGGTGCGAAAGTGCAAGCTGAACCGTTTTACTCAAATTTAAAACGTTTAGATTTAGTTGCAGCTAAATTACTCAAAATATCAAATATCAAACTTCAATATTTCGAAAACACTTGAATTAGTTATAGGACATAAATTATTAACATCATTATTTGTAGAGTTTAAAAATATAATAATAATGTACAGTATTTCATTTAAAAACTGAATTTTTGTCACACCCTACTTTTGTGGGAGCACCTTGTATAATTAAAAATGTTATCAAAATACATCTCCCTCAAACAAAAATTAGCATGTTTCGGCATCTCTTAAGAAAATAATTCCATTTCCAGAAACTGAGGTGGTTCGATTTAAAATAAAAGCACTGTATACAATATTATAGGAAAGTCGTTTCAATTATATAATTTTAAGTATAACATCGAATTGTACAACAAATAAATGATAACCAAAATAAACTATTGTCACACAAAATGTAAACCTTATTCTGTGTAACAAAATACCACCAAAATTGTGAAAGAAAAACTAGTCTTTGCATAGTTACGATTTATGCCGTTTTTTCCATATAAGGGTGCCACTGTTTGACCTGTAAGATGAATTTTTTCAGTCAACTTACTACAAAAAGTAAAAAATACCTAAAATTTCTACTTTAAACCGAGGCCGTATCATAGGTTTAGGGAAGAGCGGTAGAAGTCAGAGGAATGTTGCCGAAATAACAGGGGTTTACCAGAGTGATGTCTCTCGAATTTATTCCAGATATATTGAGACTGTTTCAATTATAAATAGAATTCGAAGGCATTGAAATTGCAAGACCACAGCAAATCAAGATCGTTTTATTAGAATACTGACAAGCAGGAATCCAACAGCAACATCAACAGTTATAAAGTAACAAATTCAGGCAGCGCAACTCATGTAGTTATCAACTCAAACAATTCGAAGACGGCTACATGAAATAGGCCTGAGAAACAGAAAACCTTCTGCCAGTTCTCAATCTTAGAAAATTGCAGAAACGGGCAAGGTTAAATTGGTGTATCGAACATCGCCATTCGAACATCAATCAATGGAAAAATGTAATGTTTTCCGATAAAACCAAAATTGGTTTAATGTCCGACGGATTCACGTTTTCTGAGTTCCAAGACTAGAAGCCAGGGCTGACAACTACATTTTGGGGTAAGATAATGTGAAATAATAAAACGCCCTTGATATCTACACCTAGAACGATGACTGGTCAAATTTATATAGAACATATATTGGTTCCAGTTGTTCGCATTTGGCGTGGTGCTGTAGGTCCAAACTTTAAAGACAATAATGCTACCGCGCACGTAGGACAAGAGCAGTGATCGAATATAAAAAAGTAGAAGGAATATTAAGTTTGGACTGGGCTCCGCGGTCGCCGGACTTAAATCCAGTCTAAAATACTTGGGATATATTGGGAAGATGTGTAAGGAAAAGAAATGAGTTTTTGCAGGTTTACCTAACCTTATTGAAGCCGCTGTGGAGGAATGGAATACAATTCCACACCACCACATGGACAACCTAGTTGAAAGTATGCCAAGAAAGATTGAGCAAAGCATTAGAGCTGTTGGAGGGCCAACAGACTATTAAGTTTTTGTGTTACGTTGTCGTTTTATTTTTTCGCGTTTTTTTTAAATCTTTTGTCTCCTTATTGTCGCTTTGGTATAGTTTACTTTGTTTCGTAATAAAAACTCATTTATATTAACTGTTTATCAGTGTTTTTTTATGAACATCTCTGAAAAAATCTGTAACTGTGTCCTCAAATGTATAATAAACCATTTGGATCTTATAGAATTTTATCTACCCTGTATTAAAACTCCAGGTGTTAAAACTTGGGATGGCATACAGTAGCTCTAAAACTAGCTTTTCTTTTTTACTTGATGTGTATAGCCAGGCATAAAAATTAAAAATAATAAAAATAAATAATCTTGTAAATAATTGAACTTGGCAACACAACAAGGAAATTAAAATTAGGAGTACGTCTCTAGGCATTCAAAAATATTTAGTGGCTAAGTGTATTTTTAATTAACCATATTCCTAGGTTATGGTGTAAAGTGTTTACTTTTTTATTCACCCTGTATTAAAAATTAAAGTTTCAAACTTGGTGATGTGGTAGAGTAAACCTTTATGTATCCGTAGCATAGGAAAAAAGACTGCATGTCCCGTCTCTTTTTGGCAGTAAATTTTGATTTATTTACATGCTCACGTAATTTTTAGTTTTCCCGGTACAATACAAGGACCTGCCTAGAGCCTCAGAACATAGAAGGACTGACATATCAGAAAAAAAAAATTGTTAAAATCGCTTAAATACTTAATTAAACCAAATATTTGATGCAAATTTCAGGCATGGCTAACTGAACAATATGAGCAAATGACTATTGATCTGTCATTTTTAAGTGTATTTTAGTTTATTTAATTAAAACACTATTTTGGATGTATGGAACCCCCCCCCTCCCGAGTATTAGTTTAGAGTTAATAAATTAGTTTCATTTTAAAATTTGTATAAAAATAACAGCAATAGTCATCTAAGCAGATGACTCAATTGGCCGTAAACATCTAATCTTTAAGGCGGACTCAAACGACCGGTGTACTTGATAAATACTCGTCACTTGTGATGTGTGCATGGTCTACTTGTACCGGGTGTAAACTAAGAAAAGAGGCGGGCCGTATCTCAGAAACCACTTGTTGTACGGTTTCGGGAAAAACATTATATAGTAAGTCGTCCAAGAGAAATCGCTGGAAATTATTTTTAACCTCGAAAAATTACCACTAGGGGGCGCAACAAGAACCTTAAATCGTAAATGTCGATTCTTTTGTGAATTTACATAGCTAAAGTGTGTCGAAAATATAAGCTTTGTATTCTTCAATAAGTTGCGCAACTTTTTATATTTATCATTTTTTCTATTTTCAATAATAAAGTGGTGGGGGAAGGTCAAACATTTTTTGTTTCAAACGTTTATATCTCTGTTTTGAACGAACTAATTTTATTGAACTTGGTCTTAAAAAACGGGCTTTTTTCGCTCTATTTGCGGTGCTATTAAGGGTCACCAAATTTATTTTGCTACTGGTCGCTAGATGGCGTTTTTCTGGAATTCCTCAAATAAAACGGATTTTCTCAAAAAAATCGAATAGCATGATATGACTTTTTTTGTCACATTTTATTTTGTGGTTATGAAGGGTATAAGATATTGAAATAAAAAGCCAGGTCCGTATTTAAATTAAGAAAATTGATGATGGATGCTCGAATCCGAAACGTTGAATTAAAAAATTAACTGCACCGAATTATAGAGGAGAAAAGTGCCAATGGTAAAGTGAAAGTTATTTTCATCTATCATTTCAATTTAACCTAAAAATTGAAAAATTTTGAGAAAAAATTGTGCAAATTAAATAACTACTTCCACATCATCTTCAGATCTCCATAAAACATTAAATTAATTCAAAAATTGAAATCTGTATACTCGAAAATCCATAAATCTACATATTCCTTATTATATAGCTACTTTCCGCTCCGATGGGAAAGTGAACTTGCATAACCTGCATTATTGGTCGGACCACAATCCCCTCTGGATGCGAGAAGCCCAGAGTCAAGGTCGTAAATAACCGAATTATTAGCCTAGTAACTTTCGAAAATCCACTAAATGGACGGACCTATTTATTTTCTCGAAAATCAACTGCCAGTTTTGCTTGAGGGCATCGACTTAGACACTCTTCCAACATGATGGCTGCCCAGCTTACTACACAAACAATGTCAGACGGTTCCTAGATGGGCGTTTTCCCGGAAGCTGGATAGGTTGAGGCAGTATATTTCCCTGGCCCCCTCGTTCCCCCGATTTGACGTGTCTATACTTTTACTTGTGGGGTCGCCTTAAGGATTTGGTGTACCAAAATGGACCAACAACGAGGAAGGACTTCATTAACCGAATTAGAAACGCCATCCAGATGATTCCAGATGCACTAAATTCTACAGTAGAAAGGCTCCGTCTATGTATCGAGCATGACGGTAGACATTTCCAACAGTTCACTCGACACCAATAGTTAATTAATAAACAATTAAACCGAAAAAGGACTTGCATTTTACGGCATTTTATTTGTTTCTTTGCTATTTATAGCGTTTGTTTAGATCATCCCTGCTTTTTTACACAACAATAAATGGAGTAGCAGGAAATAACACAGCAAAGAATAAAGCATAAACGCTTTCTTTGGTGTCCTATTTCCTGCTTATTCTGTTACTGTTTAATTTCTTATGTTCTGGCTTACAATAAATATAATATCATTTCATTTCAATATATTTTTTCTAAAATTTTAATAAAATTTAAACTACGGATATAAATAGCTCTCACTTCACCATTAAGCACTTTTCTTCCTCTAGAAGTTTGGTGAAGTTATTTTTTTAATCTAACGCTACTTTTCAGATTCGAGTGACTATCATTCAACTTTCTTGATCTGAAAAAAAATCAGGTATCATGTCGATTTATAGGTTTAAAAATAACTTTCACTTTGCCATTGGCACTTTTTCTCCTCTACAATTCGGTGTAGTTAGATTTTTAATCGGACGTTTCGGATTTGAGCGACCATCATCAACTTTCTCAAATTAATTATGGATCTGGTTTTTTTATGTCACTATCTTATACCCTTTATAACCACAAAATAAAGTGTGACAAAAAACTCATATCATACCATTTGATTTTTTTGAGAAAATCCGTATTATTTGAGGAATTCCAGAAAAACGCCATCTAGCGACCAGTAGCAGAATAAATTTGGTGACCGATAATAGGACCGCAAATCGAGCGAAAAAAAGCCACGAGCAATCGTAACGACCTGTGTTCACCGAACCGTCGCTAGATGTAACGATCGGTTTGCAGTTTGATGTAGACTGTAGTCTTATTAGAACGCTTCTAGATTTCACTAGACTCTTTACTTTTCCGTTTATTTATGCTAGAACTTTTGCTTCTTTTTACATTTATAACAGGTCTAATGGAATGTTCGTTCGAATCGTTCATGCTGTTTAAGCCTAGTGGCTATGGATCGTCCAGTGTCTGTAATATAGACATCACCACAACAATATTTGTTATTTCGGTCGCTAATCGCGAGGGCTCTATAAACCAAAGAATAATTAATATCTGATTGCTTCTATGCCAGATGATGATGTGAATTTCCATTTAGGTATCTATTCCAATGTGTTGGTTTTTTGTATATAAAATATATATTGTTGCTATTGTCGTTTTAAAAATATATGGGTTCAAACATTAAAATAATTTTTTTTCGCTTTAAAAAGTTATGTCAAGAATACCAAGTGTAAATTATGAGACCAAAATTATATTATTATTTGTGTCATGCTCAATTAAGCAAAATAAAACAAAAGCCTATAGTCGATTTCAAGAATCCTAAAACTGACATTTAGGAAATTTTAAGCTTTATCGGAATATAAATAAAATTTTATGATTTTTATTTAAAAATTTGTATATGGCGCCAGAGCTGAAATAGTTACTGAAAAAATGTATCCAGTTATAAGATACAAGTTATTTTTTTAACAGTGAAATACTGATATACTGATTTATTCATGTCATAAAACATAGTTTCTTACAATCGCCAGTAAAATTTAAAATTTAAAATTTAAATTAAAATGATACATAAAAAAAAACTAATACACATATCTTGTTTTAAAACTATTTTTTTATTTAACTGTAAACACATACATTTTACACAAATAAATAGTAAGTGGTGTGGCATAAACTCCTGGGTGGAATAAAAGCCATGCTCCAACAACTCGGCCTTAATTTTGACCTCAAAATCCTCAAAATGTAAGTCCGTTGTAGACTGTTTGAGCTTATCATAGTATTTTAGAGGAAGGGAGCTATTTATTGATTTTTGTAGTCGCAACTTTTGTGGTCGCAGCAGGTTTGCAGTTCTTGAATCATACTGATGAAAGTCAGAGTTTAATTTAAAGTTATTTTTGTTCTTATGGATTTCTAAATTGATATATGTAAATGCAAGGCACCGTTAAAATTTTAAGATGAATAAATAGGGGCTTAGAATGGCCCCTATAACCAGCCTTTGCTAGAATGCGAACAGCTTTCTTCTGTAATCGAAAAATCCGTATGGAATGGCAAGAATTGCTCCATAAGATTATCCCATACAAAATATGTGAGTAGAAAATTGCGTAATAAACACTAGTCAATCCCATGTCCTCAACACATCCTCTTAGCCTTCTTAACAGAAAAAGACTTGATGATAGTTTACGACTAGTAAAATCTATATGAGCCTCGCAGGTAAGATTACTGTCAATATTTATCCCTAGTACACACACACACACACTGCTTAGAATTATTCCTTGGGTTACTTGATACCACAATCTTTTGAGTTTTAGCTTCATTCATGCATAGTTTATTCATATCAAACCAATTTTTGGCATTTTGTTGAAGTACACTCATTTGCGTAAAGAATGCAACGTTCGGGAAGAAGATGATAATATAAGTCATTAATGTATAGTATGAAAAGGATGGGTCATATAATTGAGCCTTGAGGAACACCATATTTGACCTCCCTGAAACTAGACAGCTGATCCGCTGACTGCCCAACACACTGAGTCCTATTCAGTAAATATGACCTTAAGAAATTAAATGCTGGTCCTCGAAAGCCATAGAAATATTCCATCTTGTGCAGAAGCCTCTCATGGTCAACACAGTCAAAGGCCTTGCTGAGGTCCCACAGAGTTATTCCTGTACGTGTGCCCTCCTCAAAGCCCCCAACTATGCTGTCTACTAAACTTGAAACTGTCTGCACAGTAGAGTACTCTGCTCTACATCCAAATCGGGAGCCATTAATGATATTATTTTTTCTAAATAGTTTAATAACATTGACTTTAATAAGATTTCAAAAATGTTTCCAAAAATTGACAAGATAGAAATCGGTCGGTAGTTTGACGGGTCAGCACGCTCACCTTTTTTAAAAATAGAAACCACTCTAGCAAACTTGAACCAGTCAGGAAAAATACATTGTTCAATACATTTATTATACAGTGTAGTTAGGGGTAGAATTAACAAGTGTTGAGTCTCCTTAATAATTTCACTATTTAGTCCATATATGTCAGCAGCAGTAGAGGGCTTTAGAGTGTTTATCGCACTCATAACTTCAGCTGCCGTAAAGAGACCCAAAAAAAAGAGTTTGCACACACAGGTACCCGGACATTAATATCATGGTCTATGTTATAGAGAATTTTGATTAATTCACCAAAGACAAAATAATCATTCATAGTATCAGGATCTATAGCGCAGTTATTATTGTTTGTACTTTTATTAGATTCAAAGTTAATCAGTTTCTAGCAATCCCTCATTTTGTTACTTAAATTATTAATAAAATTACTATATGCTTCTTTTTTGGTTTCTACTATTTTGCTTTTATATTGTCTTTATAAATGTTTATAAGCACGATAAGAAGCTTCGTCTTTCAGATACTCTACTACTGTTTTAATAGCATTCAATGTATCCCTCATATCTCTAAGTTCTTGATTAAACCAGGATACTGGTGCCTTACGTGACTCAATAAAACATTTTTTAGTTGGTAAATTTTCATTAACGAAGAATTTGAAACTGTTTATAAGAAATTCAGACATCTGTGGAACTGAACCATTGTAAAATTCTGTCCAGTCAAAATATATATCAATGCCACGTTCAGTAATAATTTTCCTGTAGTCAAATTTGCCTTTGTCACTGCAAGGAATGAAAAGATTGGCATTACATCTCGGTGGTCAGACAAACAGTGTCTTAGATACTTTCAAAAAGATACATTTGATCAAATAATAACTAATAAATTCCTTTCTTTAGTTACTTTTAAAAATTAACTGTAAGTTACTTTTTAAAAGTAACTTACAGTTAATTTTAAAGTAACTCTAAACAGATACTTTGTTTTCTGGGTTTAACATAGGTAGTATAACTATATTAAACACGTTATTAGATACTTATTAGATAGAAGAGATAATAGGAATGACGTATGATATAAGTTAACAACAGAGTACTTACCAAGTCATCAAAAACTTATTATGGCAAATAAATTATCAAAAAAATATACGGCTGAAGCTACTACTATTATATTAAAATATACGTAACAAAAATAAACATTAAAACTCGTAAAAATAGTGTAAAGCATATGAGAAAAAGTAGTTTAAACTATATATAATATACTCCTGGCGGTGGGTCAAAAAATCATGTAAAAAAATGGAAAAAATTAAACACTAATATTTTTTGTTTAAGGGCTAGATTTAGGGGGTCATGAAATCGCGACCCCCTAAATATGCAAATTAGGTACAAGAACTTAATTTTTGTGAAATAACTCATTTTCTCTTTTGCTCGCCATAATTATGATAAAATAAAGGCTTATGAAATCCTCTACAAAAACGCTTTCTACACTTTTTGCGTAACACCAGCACTATCGCCGTAACGCTTTAAACTGAGTGATGCGCGTCGAGCAAATTAAGTTATACAGAGCACACCTAGCAATACGCCAGTGAATAAAAACTGTAATTAAAGACGCACATCAGTCAGCTGAAAGTGCGATAGTGCTGGTGTTACGTAAAAAGTGAATAAAACATTTTTTTGTATAAAATTGTATGAGCTTTTGTTTTATATACCACCATATTTATCGTATGACATAGAGAAAACGAACTATTGAACAAAACTTAACGTATATATAATTTGCATATTTAAGGAGTCATCAGAAGTGGTATATTTTTTTTGTTTTTCCGTGACCCCCAAGTCCAATAATTAAATTATTATTACCGCCTGGAGTATTAACATTTAATTATGTTGCCATTTAAAACATTTGTTCTCTTAAAAAAATTAGTACATATGTATTATCAATCATCACTTTCTTGATTATTACCGTGCTTTTTTTGAGGAGAAAGTTTACATATAATAACAAAAAAAAATAAAGCAAAGCGAAAGTATTTGTTACACTATTATAACATTTGAAGTAAAGTGTGTTTAAAATATAAAATTTGTTCAAATCTAAAAAACTTTAACTGCAATATATATATCAGTTTTTCAAATGGCACTATTTTTTGACCCACCTGTTTATGCCAAAATATTTTCACATGATGCACAATTAGTCACTAAATAATATTTCAAATGTGTTTTCTTGCCAAATTTGATCTATAAAAAATAAACAACGCGGTGTTGTTGACTTACTGTACATACCATTTAGCTTCCTATCAAATATTTATAACCTAACCTAACTAAGTTACTACCTAAACCCCACCTACATCTTAATATTTATCACCTTCAGAAATAACTACATTCGTAGAAAAACTCTATGAATTTCAGAAATCTAATATTCGAGGTATACCTAGGTATCTTGTTTATATGATTTATAAAAAGCAAACAAACTGCACTTTAGGGCTTGTTACTGCAAATCAACTAAACTAACACGAACACATAAGAGTAGCTTGCTATGTTTTCTTCTGATATCGAAGTAAAAACGGTAGAAGGGGTAGTATCAAAAACTTTTGGAAAATCAAAAAGTACTGTCAGTCAAAGTCAAAGAGTGAGCACCATCAAAGCGTGAGCGTCAATAAAACATGATAGACCACTTTCTTAGACCGGTGCCATTTCCACATGTTGCAATGTTTTTTTATGGGATTTATACGTTGAACTTGATCAAACCGACAAATATGTAACTGAGATGCACTTTTCTAACTAAAGTTACTTTTTGTAACTAAAATTACATTTTGTAACTAAAAATACTTTTCAAAAATAACCATTACAAGATACTCAACAAAAGTATCTAGTTGCAAGATAATTAAAAAAGTAATTAAGTTGCTTTATTGATACTTAGATATTAGATACTCCCAGCTCTGTATGGCGCTACTTCCGGTTACACCCGAAATTAATAAAAGTATCAAATTTTAATATTAACAGAAACACAGAGAAAAATGAGGGCGTACATTAGTCCGTGGTGACCCGGTATATTTTAGCTTTAAAAAGTCATATTTGCCGCAAGGACAAAACTGAGAAATAATGAATAAAAAATATATCCAGTCAAAGCGTATATCTTGTCTTTCCACTCTAATTATATTGTTAGTAATATACAAGTTATTTTCAGAAAAAGTATTCCTGCTTGAAGAAAAACTAATAGGTTTTTATTAGACACTAGTAAAATTGGTTTCGAATTTTGCCCGGCATAAAATGTAACTAGTTTTGAAAAGTCTTCTTTAAACTTAATAATGGTTAAGAACGAATGCAGTTCGCCTGTAACTTTTTGAATTTAACTTCTCCAATTAGTCAAAAAGATATTAAAGTTTTAGCGTCTCAAAGCAAACATTTCTTCAATATAGAATTCGTCTTGTCATCTGCAATAAGCAATACTAACTTTCTTAATGAAGAATAAACAGACTGCAAACCGATTTAAGATAAATTAAATTTTATTTCTACTTCGCCACGGCATTTCAGGTAATAAAAAACTTAATAATTATATTTTGTAGTTTTCGTGGAAAGTCTAATTACACTAAAAGTTTCGTAATTTAAAGAAAGATGACAAAAAGATTGTTTTTGAAGTTCTGAGAAGCTCCTTGCACAAATTGGGATCCTTGTTTATAATATTTCAGGGTACGCATCAGCCTTTTATTAAAAGTTTTTAGAGAAAAGCATATTAGGTTTCTTTTCAAAGGTTAGTTTCAAGACTGATTCATGAATATGGAACATGCATAAAGGGAATTTCGCTTTTGTGTTAGAAATAGCTTATATTATGAAAGAGGTTTTTCATAATTGCGCTCGTTAAATGTAATCGTTATTGTTTTAAAGTTTCATGTGTTTTGTCCTATGAAGACAATAGGAATAATAATTTTTTAACTTTTAAAAAGACTTGGTACGCCACACATGAAATGTAAAAAATACTAAGTTTTTCTGTTATTACATAGCGCGAGTTAAAACTTAAATCCTAACTTGGTCAAGAGTAAAGTACCGTTATTATAAATAAATTAAAGCTTTATAAAAAAGAGGGTTTTTGAATCGAAATGTACGCTAATTTTGCCAAACAAGTCAAAAATATTTCAATCAGTTGGCCTTTCGTCACTCTATATGTTGCAAATAAGGAGTGGTTCTTCATTCGCAATCATAAATCAATCAGTGGTGGCTCTTCCATAGGGTCATTTGGTCAATGACCCCCCAAAAATATTTCAGAAAATAAATTATTCGTTTGACCATCCCTCCTAATAGTTGTAATAAAACGCAAACCTTGGGAAAAGTTAAATACGCTATACTAAGCTAGGCTGAGCGGTCCGAATTACCCTGATTACCTTAAAGCTTGACGAAAGTAGTCGAAGATTTCACAGCTACCTAGCGGTAGCCGAACGTGATAGCAAATGGAATATGAAATCGCGATTTGGGTCATCAGCCGATCTCTTCTCATAATTCGATCGATCGGTCGCGGCATCACGTTGGCATGCGGAAGTTCTATTGTTCAGAGGTCGCGCGGTCGATATTGTTTCGGACGTTTTTAATCGATGAAAATTGATTTATATACTGTTTTTTGTAATATATATTTTTTTATTTTTATGATCCATGTGTGAGTTGGAAATATACAGGAAATAAAATGCTGGTGGTGACTAGTGCAAGAAAATAAACAAGTAAAAAGTGCTTACGAACTTAATTTTGTAAAAATAACCAATTTCAAGGTGGTCTATGTTTGAGTTGTGAATGTAAGTGAAATAAAATGTCGGTAGTGCAAAAAATTAAACAACTAAAGTGTGCTAACGAACTTAATTTGAGAAAATAACCGAATTCAAGGTAAGTGGTCGCAATTTGCCGGAACTTAGCATACGACAAACTAGTAAAGACAAAAATAAAGAGGTTCATCCAAACTTTCGCAAAAGTATGTACGATATAGCTAACTGGATATGTGGTTGTGAAGTCTCTAACTCATTTTACTGTTATGTTTGTTTGTGGTTTTCTAAGGACTCGTCGGACTCATTATGGTGCAAAACCGGCCTTAAGGACTTAAAACACTTAAAAATCGTTTTATTTTAAACAAAATTATAAATTGTGTAAAATTTTGTGGAGCATTCGAGCTGGCACTACGTGGCCATGACGAAACGGCTTTGTCTGAAAATCCAGGGGTTTTTCGAGGGCTTATAAATTTTGTTCGTTTCGTTTATAAAAGGAATGTGCGTTCAATTTTAACGAACGTGTCGTTCAGCATTTTTCCAATTCTAAAGAACGAAGAGTAGACCTGAACTTCAAGAGAATTTAAAGCTCAATTTAAAGATAAGATATTTATTTTTATTTTAAGTATGCCTATTTTTAAATTTGTTATTGACCTCCCAATATAATTCACCACGAACCGCCAGTGAATTCAAAAAATTGAAATAAAAAAAAAATAAACTGCGATTTCGTATTTAGACGAACAATGGTGGATCATATCATTTTAGACCTGGTCTAAATTGACAGTTATACCGGGTGTCCCTAAGAAGTGGCTTACCCTTACAACTTTGGTTTTTGAAATAACTTTTTGAAATTGACATGCATATACCTATGAGACACAAATTTGAATTTTTTGACTTATTCATTTGTTTCGAGCCACTTCTGGTTTGACTGGAAATGACTTCAACTTTCGTTTTCAAATGGGATACGCTATATATGTTTGCTTATTTTGATTGAAAATGACATTCTGAGTGCAATGACACACCTTTCTGTGAATTTTTGACACATCGAATAATTTTTGTTTTTCGATCTAGGATGCTATGAACACCCAAAATTGGTTCGTTTATGATCAATCAAGTAGTACGGGAAACACAAGTTGGCCTTGGTTGAGCTTTTGAGCAACGCTTAAAAATTTTGAAATCAGTATTTTTATTTATATACTCGATTTTTTTAAATGGAAAAGGGGTGGCTCGTGGGGATTTTATAACATTTCCTTCCGAAGATTTTGATACCACACACTCCAATATTATTTTAACTCGCTCTTTCGAAATAATCAAAAATATTAATACTCATATCACATACAACATAATGGGTGCTTGGTCATGATGTCGTCTAGTTATCCATGATTTCAAACAGTTGATGATGTTGCTATGGCTACATCGTACATTTGATTTATGTAAAAAACGGAAATAAAATAATACTGACAGTTTGGAAAAGCGTAATAGGTTAGGGACCGAGAAACTATGAAATAAAAATGTTAAGGCGGCTTTGAAAAGTATACTTAAGTAGAAATAATTATAGTTGTTTGATAAAACAAATTTAAGCTTTCAATTCTAAAGATTGCAGGTTACACACAAGAAGAGATAAAAATTAATGATTTTGATGAATGTAGGCAGAATTCAGTTGAAGCTACAGAATTGTAGATATCTGGATCGTCGGCATCCGAACACACATTATTTCCCAACGTTGGTTGAGAAATTGTGCCAAGAACCTGAAGCTAATCATAAGACGGCATTTATCGTAAGTTCTCTTCGCTGCTAAAAAAAACTGTCTCGCTTAGAGAACTCAGTATGGATCAACAGTATGTAGTATTTTACAATTACATCAACTTCTTTATCAAGAAGATAGCATCCGAAGACTTCAATATTGCAATTGGTATTTAGAAAAGTACTTTTAAGAAAACACCTTTCCATTTAAAATACTGTATATCCACGAAAGCCGTTTCACAAACTTGGGGGATTTTCAATAGGAATAATAAAAAGTATTAGGCTCAAGAAAAACCTCTATTTAATGCAAGCTGGAAACTTCCAGAAACGTTTCGGCGTTAACGGTTGGATAGGAATTATCAGGGATAGGGTTTTAATTTGTATGGACTTTTAACAGGGGAGAGATACCTACACTTCCTGACCCATGAAATCCAAAAACTTTTGGAAGAAATTCCAATCAATCAACACTTAATATTTTACCAACAAGATGGCGCCCCGCCTCACAATACGAGCGCTGTAGTCAATCATTTGAATACCACGTACGGCGATAATTGGATGGAAAAGATTGGGCCACAAGCCGGCAAGGTAAATTTTTATATATTTATTTTAGATCGTTAGGCCTCACTATAAAAAATGAAGTGTATAACAGAACTTCAGCAAGTCGTCGTGAGTTGGAAAATAAGATTAGAGCAGCCATAAATAGTATTATGCCTGAGCAGCTGAGAGAAGTGAGAGGGAAGAGAAGTGTGAGGGCAACTGAAGAAAAGTTACAAAGTTGTATAGAACAGGACGATGACCAATTTCAGCATTTGGATCCCGAAACATTTATTTCAAGTTATTATTATTACATTTATGAACAAGGAATATTTTTAAAGTTGTCTCTTTTCATAGCTTTTTATTCATAGCATAATATCAAGTAAAATGCCCTTTTCCAAACTGTCAGTATTATTTTATAGCCGCTGAATCGTCAATTGTTTGAAATCATAGATAACTAGATAAAGCCACGACCAAGCACCAATTATTATGCTGTATGTAATAAGTGATAACAATAATATTTTTTATCATTTTAGGAGAAAGAGTTGAAATAATATTAGAATGTGTGGTACCAGAATAGTCGGAAGGATATTGTCTATTATAAAATCTCCAAGAGTCACCCCTTTTCATTTAAAAAAAATAAATATAAAAATACTGATTTTTGCTGATTTCAAAATTGCATAAAAACATCAGTGCCAACCAAGGTCAACTTGTACTACTTAATCACAATGAGCCAATTTTGGGGATTGATAGCATCCCAGATTGAAAAACAAAAATGATAATAAAAACTATTCGATCATTTTTACTATGCTAAATATTTCATTTTTCCAATATACAATTACCACCAAAAATCGCATTAAAAAAATAATTTAATTTCTTTAATATCATAATTACAAATGTCACTGTCAATACTGGAATTGCTTTATTTAGCAGCGAAGAGAAATACCTCTGATTTTAAACGTATACGCTTCCGAGCTGAACTGTTTTATCAAAAGTTAGGGTGTTCTATTGACTATCTCGAACGTCTATTGTCGTTTAGTCTCTGTTAAGGTTGTTCATTTGAGGAGCAAAAGATTCTGATAAGATGATAGAAGAGAGGGTTCTAGAGTTAACTTAAGTTGTAAACAGTGATAAAATATTGTAGGTATTGCGTTTTATACTTTGTTTATTAAAAGTTTTGATAAACACCTTCTTTTACAAAATGCCTAGTGAATTAATTAAGGTTCACGGGTTTAGATCTTAAGTCTGTGCAAATAGCTTAAAGTTGGCATATCAATTTAATTATTGTTTTGAACGAACTATTCAGGGCACACCATAAGGACGTGGCTAAATCTCGAAGTATAGATAATATTAGGGCTTTTGAAAAACGTAATAATATTTATATTATTCATAGCTATGTTCTTACTTATACATAATATTCATATCTTTTTAACCCACCAAATAGTATTTGTGATTTTATAATACACAAATAACTAACATTAAAATCATAAAGTATAAATGATGAATAAGAGGCAGCCTTGGCTCAGTGGTCGGATTTCCAGTTACGAATGCCGTGTCGTGGGTTCGACCCCTTCCCTGGTCTCTTACTATGTTTACACCGAGCGGTACAGGCAAATGTAAAAGGTATCTGCATCATGCGCCAAGCCATTAGTGCACTGGATAGAAACGTTGGAGCAGATACACACTTGTTTATCGTATAGTCATTTGATCGAGGACAGTTGTCCGGCTACACGAGAGTTGATCACGAAGGTAAGTTGCGGGGAAGAGTTCTAAAAGGAGTACCGTGGTTCGGAGCTCACATTAAATATATATATATATATATATATATATATATATATATATATTACAGGATTATACAAAAAAAATGCATGTCTTCTGTATGAGTGATTCTTCACAAAAATGCTGAAACTCGTGAAGTGGTTTTAATAGCAGTTCATCTTTGTGTAACATTTTTAACCCCCTCCCTGCAATTCCTTTTTTCTTTCAAATGGCAACCTAGGTCATGCGGGGCTGTATGAGAAGGTCTTCTAAAACTGAATCCGATACTAACAACACATTAGAGGGTCTGCTCATTTCGTTACAGTAAAACGAGTCCACAAAAGTTTTTAATTAAAATGAAATATCAAAGTAGCTCCTTGTGGTGTAATACGGAAAGACCTTCGTTACCATCAAAATGTAGGTAAAAAGGTACCCAAATTCTTAAAATTTTACGAATTTTTTTTATACATTTAGTTATATGTTTGGCAAATACATACACACGCAAAATAATAAATTCAGTTAATTTTTCATCGTTGAATTGTTAGCAAATGTCAGTATTGTGGAACTTCGACATTTTTTAATTATAGTGATCTCATAAACGCAGTGTATCAAAATTTTGATATGGTTGGATTGTGGAAACAAAATACGGAGCCAGAGTGAAGTTTGTGTGCTGTTCAGTGAAAAGTATCCCGATAATTAGGCAGTCAAGTGTGAATAGTTAGGAATTTGCCTAAAACAGGCCCACCACCCGCTTAAACTATAGACTAAAAACTTTATATACTCATATCGTTACAAGGAAGTCCACATTCTTCAGCTAACACCTTAGCGATTTGCAAAGAGCTAAAAGTATCACCCGTATATAAAGTGTATGTTGTACAGGAAATTCTTGAAGATAATTATGATAGAAGATTACAATTCTGTGAAGAAATCTTGGGAAAACATGATGAAAATAACATATTTTTTCAAAATATCATCTCCGATGAGGCCACATTTTAAATGGAATGATCGAAAAACACAATTATCTATTCTGGTCTGATCAAAATCCACAGTGGATAAATAAGGGACATACACAACATCCCCAAAACGTCAGTGTGTGGGCTGGTATAATAAATAACCGAATTTTAGGAAAATATTTCTTTGAAGAAAATCTTATTGCTGAGCGTTACTTAGATTTCCTCTCATGCGATTTAATACCTGCATCAGAAGTAATGTTTCACAACGAGGGGATCCAGATATTTCCCATGAGAGAATATGGTTTCAATAAGATGGTGATCATTTGTTGTATACTCAAGAAGCCAGTTTTGTAATCCCTTAGATTCCATAAGTAAGTACTTACTTTTTGTCAATTGTGCAATATCTGAAGCCAGTTTTAGACAAAACTCTCCAAACGCTAGTGAGGTTACAGCTTATTTGAGTGTTATCATTATTGAGCCGTTTCTTCAGAGTTTTGAATGTAAGTACACATTGCTCTTCGTAGATGATGTAGATTTTTCGCATTATCAAATGCTTGTCGCCTTCGTCGAACCGTCATTTTTACACTTCTTTCTTGATGTGATGGCATTTAACACAATTATTTTCACCGTGGTTATATATATATATAGATATATGTTATTAAGATAACATGTTTTACTACCAACAGCGCTAGACTAAAGTTCTCTATTAAGTAGATAACTACAAACAGTTTTTACAATTTTCGTAACATCGACAGATAAATGCTTTTTCTTCACCGGAAAATTGGAAAAAACATCAGTTTTTTTTCGTTAACGCCACCTAATGGTGTTTTATACATGTAATATTTCAGAAAATCATATCGCAATACAACTTCCCCGTGAGAAATAAAGACATTCAAATTTTCAAAAATGCATTTAAAATACCTACTACAGGTAAACATTGAAAACATTTAAAGTTATTTTTATTAACCGAAAACAGAAGAAATATTAGATCTTTTTATATCTAGAAATTATTAGAGTATGCGAACGTATCTCTGTTTTCTATCTCTTCTGCTATTGTCGCAGTCGCTAAAATTAAATAGAATATCTTCAACTTATTTGATATCTGGAAATTTAAATTAGACATCAGAAACCGAACTCGCCAAATTAAGTTTAACTTATTATTGGTTTAGCATTTCTAAACTAAAATTTTGTTCGTAATGTAATGTTCTAGATGGAGGAATAGTTAATTTGAGTCTAATTGGAAATCCTGCCGATTATTGCGGAGTTTTGGAATAGTCTAATGACGAAATTTATCTATCTCACTAAAGTGCTGGACTAATTTTAAAGATATATATACAGAATGCGGCAAGTTAGTGCAAACATACGAAATAGTCGGACGAGTTTGGATATGTCTAGATTTCATTGAATAACAGATGTGCGGCTGATGCAGAAGCTTCTCGACGCATTTTTACATTAGTTACTTCTTTTTTTTACTATTATCTACACGAGTAGATCTGTGTGTTTATTGTTATTATTGTATAAGAAAATAGTATCGAACAGCTATCTATTGGTTACTTTATTTGCCCAAAATCAATTTATTTATTAGCTTTAAAAAAAAACATGTTTTTTGGAAGAAAAAAAATAAAAAACGCTAAATTCGCGATTTATATAGCTATAAGTATTCATACAATGCGTTATCTCTGTGTAGTAAAATTATGTACAAATAAAGTTGTAAGAAAATGCTAATTCAATATACAGAGTGTTTTGTAATTGTTGGCTAAAAATGAAAGAGATATTTTTTCCCTTATTTTAGGATTAAAAGTTTATATAAATATGTGTCCGCAAAGCCTTTGCTTTTGAGATACAGGATGTCAAAATTTTAATTATTTCATTACATTTCTAGAGATAAATCATTCAAATTTTATACACACTATCTGTAAGCAACGTCTACGTAATTACAAAAATCTACTGGGTGTTACTTTTTTCTAAGTTGAGAATCAGCCCCCTCCTTTTTTCTAACTTCTTGGTTTCTCACTTTAATCCGATATTTTGAACCATTTAGACGATAGTTAACAAAATGCTAAAATTTTATATTATTTTTTTCCTGTTTTTATTTTGATTGCTAAAAATGCAGGATACATTTTTTGGTTCATTTTAGGACTAAAAGTTCATATAAACATGTGTTCGAAAGGCGTTAGTTGTTGAGATACATGTGTTAAAGTTAAAATTTGTATTGGTCCTTTATTAATTTTAACACCCTGTATCTCAAAAACTAAGGCTTTCCGAACACATCTTTATATATAGTGACCAAGTCGTCTAGATTTTCTTTTGGGAGAGGTAAAGGGATCGCGACCTGGAAAAAGTAACAGTAGATTTATATAAAATGTATTAGATCCAATTCGTAGTTGCTTGTAATATAGCGGGTGTCGACTTTGAACGATTTATCTCTAGAAATGTACGAGGTCCATGAAAAAAACCAAAGCTCAGACAACCTGTATCTCAAAAACAAGATCTTGCGGACACATATTTATATGAACTTTTAGTCCTAAAATGTTTAGCAAACAATTAAAAAACACCCTGTATAATATTAAAAATTGCTTTAAATTTATTTTTACAATATTATTATTATTGTTATTGTTATTATTATTATTGTTGTCATTTTTTTACAAAGCACATTGACTACCAGGTCATTAATAAATTTAAAAATCATGCGTTACATAAGCTGCTAATAGAGAGTTATATAGGGAAAAATCGTTTATTTCGTATTGTCATCATCATCTTATCAAAAAGGTCGATTGCTCTAAGAAAGTCTAGAATATTTCTTAGTTGACTTAGTGACTCTCAAAAATTATCTCTCAGGTTCTGAGAGAGATTGTATATTTGTCCAAAAGATATGTGCTATTCGGACATTCACAAATAATGTGCGTTACAGTAACTGGCTCAAAACATAAATCCCATACTGTCTGCTTCTGGGGGGTATGAATGAGTTGGCGATATAGGTCCTAATCTTAAATGGTGGACCTTTATTTTTTCTGCTTTGTCAGAGCTAGTGGAAGTTGCCATCGTTGTATAGTGTCATTATGTACGTTGTTGTCTAAGTCCCATTTCTCCTGCCATCCTGTTGTTATTTCTGAATTAGAACGTGCTTTAAGATCTTTTCCTGTTAAAAGCCTTGCTTCAGAATTTTCTATTATAGCATCATTACGTGCAGATGTGTCCGCGAGTTCATTCACTGGAATACTGCTCTTCCCGTATCATGAAAAAATTTGATAGGTGATAATATCATTAAACAAACGGATTATTGGAAAAAAAAAAAGAGAAAATCTTACTAATTAATTTTTATATAACACTTGATTTTTTTACAAAATTTGTAAAACTTTTTTAACATTTCACCAAGTGGCCATTATTTTCCGCCATATTGGATTTTTACCAACATGGTACCAGGTCGTCCCCATAAGAGGAGTTATTCCGGTAAGTAGTTTTTTAGCTGCACCGCGAACTAATAGACAGACGGACGGAATTGAGAAAACGTGTTTTTTGGCATCTAGAGTCGCTAAACCGTGAATATATGTAAAACCTGGAAGGGTGATTTTTTCACCAATACTAACATTTTATTTGTCAGCCATTTTGTTTGGCCATCTTCAATTCTTGTATAAAATTTCAAATCAGTCTTATAAATAGTTTCTTTAAGCTGACTTTCTAAACATTTTATTTAGCCACCATTTTGTTTATCCAACTTGAATTCGTACCAAAAACGTACCATTTGATTCCTACGCAATTTGTGCAAACTTTCAGGTAAATTGGATAAGCCATTTTGTTTGGCCATATTGGATTTTTACCACGCCCTATGACCCTAAATTTTTGACCAAAATTTGAAGTCAATCATGTAAGTAGCTTTTTTAACTGTGCTGCGAACAGCCCAACGGAATTGACAAATTTTGGCCGTGCTGGCCACAAGATAGTTTTCCGTTTTGTCATAAGTTAGTTCAGAAATGTGTTATTTAGATATATCTGAATCAGCACATAATATTGAGCAGAATAGACATCTTAGTCTGTTAATGTATTGAAAAATGTGTTGTTATAAAAGATCCAAATAGTTTGAACCGGTAAGGGCCCCATCAAGAAATATATGGATCGACCTGGTCACTAAAACTTATATTTCAAGTAAAATATTTAATTATCACTTCATATTACTGGAATCCGTTTTGCTTAACGGTAGTTAATTACAAAACATTTATTTGCATAAGTATTTGCAAACAAACATCCCATATTGTCTACGATGGTTTTGTGTCTGAAAGTTCGTAAACGTTTTTTGCAAGATTTATTGGTCTTGCTCAAAGAGCCATCACTTTTCTAATCCATACCACCATTCACCCATTTTTTATTATTTGCTTTGTGGGTACATACGAACTGATCCAAGAACGTCCCATGTTTGCAGTAGTTTGCCTCTTTCTGTATACAATATACAATCTGTATGTTTCTAAGCATTTAACTGAAATAAATTGTAACTTATAAATTATATTATATAATCTGAAAAACTGTTTTAGTCTTCATTCTTCAACAACTGATCTCTTGGTAATACCGGCTTGATTGCGATATCATCTGTATAAAAATTCGGTCCATACCCACATATTATTTATTCTAGATAAGTGGAATATTATAAACGCATTTTATATAACATGTCCTATCCTCAAAATGCAACTATTTAAAAATATATTTACCTCTTATATTTTTTTATATTCCGAATAATTTAGAAGCTATTCAGTAAAGCATTCCTTTGTCCATGAAATTTGAGTCAAAAATCCTTATATCTAAAATTTAAGATTTTATTCCTATTTAAAGCCTTTTATACTAAAATTTTATATGTACGGAAGATGCCAAAATTTCAAAAGAAATGCGAAAGACAAAAACGTAACCCAATAAAACGGAGAATTTGATGAAGCTACTAAATTGGGTAAGTGGCGTTACATAAAATACTTTGAGGCGTTAAAAGCGGTCGTGACCCTAAAAAAATTCTCACACAATCTGGAGTTCCAAATGTTAACGATATTGTTACATATAGGTCCCACAAAAAGTAATATGTGATTCTAGTTTTATTCAATTATCTTTAAAAATGTGGGATATGGAAAAACTAAAAAAAAAATAATAATTTGCAACCCTATATACGTTTTTACGCATAAGTAAGACCTATATAGTTAAAATGAAGCAAAAAATAAAATGCTGAAAGCACTCAACTTTAAAACATCTTGTATAATAATAGAATAACAAGGTAAGATATCAAAAAAAATAATATTTTTACTAAAAGGATATATATATATATATATATATATATATATATATATATATATATATATATATATATATATATATATATATATATATATATATATATATATATATATATATATATATATATATATATATATATATATATATATATATATATTTATAATGTGTTTTCATTCCGGGTGTGCATCCGTTCACTACTGTCGTTCTGAAAAGAACAGTTTTGCTGACGTTCCGAATAGAGTCTCTATTCGGACGCGAGAAAGAAAGCTTCGAAAATGCCAAATGTGATTTTGGCGAAACGTCAGCAAAACTGTTCTTTTCAGAACGACAGTAGTGAACGCATGCACACCCGGAATGAAAACACATTGTATTTTTCCATCCGTGAAGGAGTAAAAATCAACACATATATATTTATATATATATATATATATATATATATATATATATATATATATATCCCATAACCTAAGGGAGAATAAAGAAAATTCGTCAGAATAAATTTTTTTTGTCTATTTGAAAAAACTAATGCCTTGGAAGTTTTCGCTTAACCTTTTTAATTAAGAAAAGGTTTACGAGGATTTAACCAACCCTTGTTTAAAGAATACGAGTATAAACAGATATGAGACTCTGTGAGTATTCAAGTGTTCCAGATACCTAATTAGTTTCGAAATTGCGTACGTCTAGACATTTAAAGTACAGGGTGATTCAGATAACTCATAACATGGAAATATTTCGGTTATTTTCGAAATTAGAACTAACAAGAATTGTTTGATTCGATCTACTTTCATATGCTTATATTTTAATGTATACAAGATGTCTCAAAAAGACAAGGCAAGTACCAATTTTATTTTTTTTTTAATAATATACTCTAGTTTTTATGTTTTTAAATTAAATTCTGCATATTTTATTGTATAATTTACTATATATCCAAAAATAACGGTTTTCGAAATATGGATGGTTTTAAAATTACGAAATACTAGGATTTTTCGGATATAATTGTTTACCTCTTTAGATATCTGCTGCTATCTGGAGATAAAAATTTATTATCGAATGTCATGACATTGATGTTTCAATTCTGAGTTTCTGCTCGACTCATTTTTATTACGTGCTAATATTCTACAAAATATTTACGAAATGGGATAAAATATTTTATATATTTTTAAATTCTATTTACCAAATTTGGAAATAACATGGTACTAATTCAAACTTATAATCAACCATAAACAAGAAAATAAATAAAACCAATAATTTCTAGCCTAAATGAAATGCTCTCCATCTCCCCTATTAACCTCGTCACATTTATCGTAAATTATTTTCTGGCGTTTCAGTACATTTATAATTACTTCGTACTCATTTTCGTTTAAATTTCTTTTTTTTTATTTAGTTTTTTTCTAAATTTATTCAATATTATTAGTTCTTTGTCTCTAAACTGTATCTTTCAAACGGCCCCAAAGGGCTTATCTATAGGTGATAAATCTGGGCTATTCGCGGACCAGTTAATTGTTCAATATCTCCCCATCTACAATTGATAATTATCTTGAAGAAAGTCTCTTACCGCTACAATATTATAGGGTGGTGTTGCCAAATTATACTTTGCCGAATTCGAAGTGGTAGTTTATCGATAAAGTGCTCAATTTAACCAAGAGTTTCAGATATCCTTACCCATTTAAGTTGCCACGGATGAAAACCGGACCTAATACATTATACCTGAAAATGCCGGACCAAATCTGTATTGAGAATCGACCTTGAAAAGCATTTATCTCGACAGCCTGCGTATTTTCAGCGGACCACATATAGCAGTTTTTCGAATTATAAATACCGGCAGTGGTAAATATCATCGGTCTATAAAATTTTATTGAAATAATTTGATTCTTGATTAAGACTTTCTCTTATAATTTGAATAAATTCATGTCTCCTTCTCTTCTGTGCACCATTTAATAGTTGAACTGGCCTAATTTTAAAATCGTAGCCTTTTTTGCTTTAAAATCCTCTAAACTGTTTTATAACTAACTCTCTTGTTTCGTGGTCCATAGCTTATATCTCTGATAGATTTTTTTGAAAATACAGTAATATAATAAGATCCCTTTCTTCATTTCTTTGTTTTGTCTTTCCTTATTTCTTAGAGACGCTGTTTCGTACAATAACTTCTTCGTATAAATTATAGTTGGTACAGATGGTATTCTCTGACCATTCTAAGCATTTTCCGTATACTGTTCTCGTGTTCTTGTGGCGTTATTATTATTCTTGGAATAAAGCTTGACCATTTTCAACCTTTTAGAAATGGAATAGTTTATTTTTTTAAGTATTAGTACATAATAAAAATGATTCAAGCAGTAAATCAGACTTCAGACATCAATGTCATGGCATTCGAAAAATAAACCTTTATCTCCAGGTAGCAGCAGGTATTTAAATAGGTTCTATATATAAACCGTAGTATTTCTCAAAAACCGTTAATTTTTGATACTTGGTTTATTATACAAATAATGTGCAATATTTAATATAAAATTCAAAAACATTACAACGTGTGGTATATTATATTTAGAAAAACAAAGTTGATACTTGGCTTGCTTTTTTGAAACCCCCTGTATACATTAAAATATAAGCATATGAAAAGCAGATAGAATCAAACAACTTTTGTTCGAAACATTTTTTTATTGAATTTCAAAAATAACTGTAATATAATATTACTCACAAAGAACTATGTGACTGTTTATATATCAGATATCTTTCTAGCTATTTATTTGCCCTGAGTCATCATCTCATTAACTACTTTTGTCGCAGTTTAATTTGGTTTGGTGGTGCCCAATGCGTCTATGTGTTTACAAATAAAATAAAACAGCAACCGATTGGATGCAATCATACGTCGTGGACTGGCAACTCTAAACGTTATACGAGGCCAATAGCATTGGCCCTGGGCGCTGTGCTATGCGTAAATCTCTTATTGTGCTATCTAGATGTTAATTTTTTTAACACTGGATGGATTATCTTTTCAAAGTATTGCCCACTTTGATAATACTTAACATTTATTTATTTCGTAAGTAAATGACTACTTACCGGACTCATTTACGGCTGGTAAATAGCTTATTACAGTTCTCGTTTATATTCCGTTTGTATAATAAAATAAATCGTACTTTGATAAGTCACCTACCGGCCCTGTAACATAAACTACTATTTTAATACAGAGTTATTTGTAAAAAGTGACTTTTTTGCCGCTACTTGTAATCACCACTTAGTTAATGAGTATATCAATGACATTTACTAAATAATTTTTGACAGTCTGTGATAAGTCCGATGATATATTTTATTTTATTACTTTATCTTTTATCCAAAATGCCTGCAACTTTTTGCATAATGAAACTTTTCTTTTGTCAAGGAAAGTCAAAAGATTTATAAGCGTATGTAGTAATCTATACATTTACAGAGTGCCGTAAAGTTAATTGCGCCATAGATTGAATTACTTTCTTTCACTCTAAAACTCCAGTAAACAAATGTTCTAAGAAACTGCTTTAATAGTTATCTTTATCTCCCTTTTAAATACTTTTGAGAACCTCATTTTATAGTTTTTCGCCCTTACCTTTTTTCACACTTTTTGAACTAGTTTCCTTTATTATTTTTGATTTTCATAAATTTTTTAGTTCCTAAAATAACAATAATAATCATTTTTTACAGCGTGATCGAGCCTCAGGTAAGGTAAAGCTTGTCTAATCTATACGATACCCAAGGGAGGTAGTATGACCAGCACTACGCTCAACCGCCTATTATTAACCTAAAGTTTCTCATCAGGTACTCCTTTAAGGTTGAGTTGACCTGACCAAACCGCTATTTTATCCTGGAATTCACCAGCAGGTCCTTCCTTAAGGCTGAGTCGGCCAAGGCGACCAAACCGCTAAAACAGCCGGCTGTTGTTTTGCCGCCCGTGGGAATCGAACCCAATGCTATATCGCTAGGCCACTTAAATTTAGAATCAAATAAATTCTTTTATATTTAACCTTTATTCCTCGTAAAATAGAGATAACATAAATCCGTATTTTTATTATGACATTATCGCTAGTCTAAGAAGATTAAAAATATTTTCTGCTTTAAAAAAATTGGAAAAAGTTTAGTGTAATATTGAATTGGAAAGTGACAGATCTTCAAAAATCTAAAATAACAGTGTTAAATTTATTTTGCAAAAATTTAACGCAAAAAAATGTATTCAATTTGCTTGATCTTAAACACGAATATTATTAACATTTTAAGGAAGTCAAATATTCTGAGAAATTGAACAGCAGTTTATATAGGTTTAGTTTTGTTGTTTGGCCTGTATAGCCGCATTTCAATTTCTGAACATTTAGCGCTACCAAAAAGCTTAAATCGCCTCTCATAAATTTAAATAAAATTATTGATTGAAAAAAACGTTTTCGCCTACTCGTTAAATCATACAATCTCAATTTTTTTGGGATTCATGTAGTATTTCTTCTAGTTTTTGTTGCTCAACTCTGAAAATATTATTTAACAAATGCAATTTCTCGCTTTTTGATTGTGGATTTTAAAGTTAAGTGCTTATTGCAAACGACATGTATCAGATAGCACATACACCCGTGGATTTAGTGAACTGATTTTTTTCATAGCTGAATGTCATTAAGTGTTTAAAAAATGGACCTTGTAAGAAACGAATTACAGCTTACTCTCACAAAACATAATTTACAACGCAAAAATCAAGGCGTGATATTGTGTATTCATTTATAAACATGATTTTTAATACAGTACCGTATATATTTTTGTAAATATTCAATTTTATATTGGTATCTTATTCTTCTGTTATCTTTAATTAAATTAAATTTCGCAGTTCGTCGATTCGTCTAAATGCTAAAGAAAATAGTAATCAAGTAAAGCTCTGTGTTATACAAATAAAAGCAAATTAATAAATAATATAATGTAATAAAATAAAGCGATACAAAATGGTACTTATTAAAAACACGCCTCATACTAAGGATACTTCTACTGCAATAAATGAGCGAGTAATGATTTATTTTAAGTAAGTATAAAAATAAATACAAGTAGCAAACGAGCCAGCTCATCAACAAACTAGTCATTAATAAATATTCAAAATTACGTATTTTTAAGTAAGAGTCAAGTTCTATTTTGTACTAACATACAGTAATGCTAATACAATTTTGGATATTAAAACGCGAAATTATTATGATACAGGAAATTCTTGTTATAGATTTGCAACTATAATAATAATAATATAACCATTTTTTACATTATTATTAAATCTAAATTTCACATTAGCAACAGCCTGTACATATTATACCATAATATGGTCCAAATTAAAGTTATAAAAGCAGCTCTTGCATAAACATTTTGTGTTAAAGATCACATGTTACCTATTAAGCGTAAACTAGGTGCGTATCATATCAAGTCATGTTACTTACTATGTGAAAGATAATATTTTTATTACACATCTTAATAATATTACACACGTGTATTTTTACAAGTCATGAGAATTAGTATTAGATTTATTTCATAAACCATTGTTACAATGCTATGAGATGCAAAACTACTTAATTATTAAAATTTACTAACTTGAAAAAACAATACAATAAGAAAGAACAGAGAACAGTAATATAAAAATATACATCACACACCATATTAAAATTAATAACTCACTATCGCTAAAATTCTTGTTGAGGTATTTCTTAATTAAGTAACAATATATTAAATAAGTTGTATTAATTTTAAACTGACGCTTATTCATTTCCCTAATCCAACCTGGTAATACATTAAAAAACTTAATTCAGTAGAAATCAATGCCTCTTCTGTTTCTCGAGAGTCTATGAAAAGCAGAAAGGATATCACCATAATGTTTGATAGGGTAGAAATAAATATCATGGTGGGAAGTGAAGAGAGACATGTAATACTTGATGTATATAAGACATGTTAAAATATACAAAGATGGAAATGTAAGAATTTTAAGCTTCTCCCTACAAGAGTCTGGCCATCCAAGCCCAGCTATGGTACGCACACATCTTTTTGAAAGTTTGAAAACTGTGCGTCTAGCTGAGTACCGCAGAGGCCATATGGGAGGAAAAGAATCCTTGATAAGCATCATCTGGGTAGGCAGTAAAACGCAATAGGACAGAGATTTTATGAGGTAAACAGAACGAGACAGCTTCACACAAAGCTGATCAGCATGTTGTCACTAAGAAACCTTACACTGGTGTCACAAGGTACTAAAACTAAAGTTCAGATTATGAGTTTTTGAGTTGTTAAGTCTCAGTTGGTTAGCCAAAAACCAGTCAAATATGTTCGACTACGTATCACCCACCCAGACCTCAGAGGGTCAGTATCATCCGCAAAGAGTATCATTTTAGAGTTGTGCTGAAATCTGGAGAGATCGTTGATGTAAACCTGAAACAGAAAATGTGATGAAATGAAATTAATTGTTACAATTGTAGCCGACACTCTGAATACTCTCTGAGAGAGAAAACTTAATAAGTGATAAGTTTTTTGAATGAAAATTTTAGTAGGTGTGACAGGCAGTAAAAAGCCTTTGTAAGATCAGAGGAGGCATAGGTGTCCAGTCCTTCTTCAATGCCTTCTGCTATATATAATTATAATAATAAATAATTATTTATGGCAAGAGTAGTAGATTTGTTATTTCGAAAACCATACTGGCTCTGGAAAAAGAGGCAAGGGCTAAGCTGATCCTTCAGAATTGATTCAAATATTTTACATTTGTAATAATATGTAAAGCATTGAGTTAAAGATATTACCGAAATGGCGGCATACTGCTTATGCTTATTTAAAAAGTGTATCAATCAGGTTTTTTTCATATCATTTCATATAAATCAATAAATAATTTTTGCGTAATTTTTCGTCGCGAGCTTAGAATTGACCTAATATGTCTAAAATATTGCTGATATGCTAAATCACGTTTTTTACATAAGATTTTCTGATTATTCTTTCTTCTTGCCACATGTTTCGTTAAACTTTTCTATCTCCTGGTAAGCGTAGCTAATATCAATAAAAAAAAATCTGAACATAATGTAATGCCATGTAAAATAAGTGACGCCATAAGAAAAACCGTAGAAAACTAAGATGAAATAAATGTTCAATTAGTTTTGCTCTAGGTCGAACCGTTAGGATTTTACAGCTTCTCAAAAATTGAAATTGTCAACTTTTAAATCTAAATATCTTGAAAATAATAAAAGATAGGCATAGAGTATGTTACACCAAGCTGACAAATTTAATAAAATACCAGGAGTTGCATTTAACTTAACGATTTTTTTATTAATTTTGTGACATATTTTTTTAAATTCAAAAGTCAGTTGTTTTTGATAATTTTTTTTCACATCACAAAACGTTATTTAAGATATTTCGTATCTCTACGAGCAACGGATATATAAGGCTTGCTCAAAGATATCTGGGTCACTCTGTACAAAGTTATCCAGCATAAAGTGAACAACCCTTTTTTAACTTAAACGACCATTTTTGAAAAATTTGATTCGCAAACCTTATTTGGTAACTTTAAATTTTTAAGCATGATTAATTATCAGGATAGTAAAACTGCAGTTTTATTTATTCTTTTTTTTGCCCTCGGCTTTAAGGTCCAAACTTTTAATCAGTGGATTTATTTCACGAGGCGTACTACTAGTGGGATGCTTTTTAAGATTCTTGTAGTTTCTAAAATGATCTAGCAGGTGTTCACTTTTCTCCCTATAATCTTCTAGGTTTGCACATAGGAACATTATTAGAATTAACTGCGAATTTTTCTTTATTTCCGAGATATCTAAATGGCGCACGTGATTGCTTTTTGTAATTGTAAATGTTCAAGAACTAATTCAAAACTTTGATAAACGGGTAGCAAGTATTTTCTTACAAACAAGTTCTTTTGCTCTATATTAATTGAAGATTTATCTTTTAATTAAAAGGATGCTTACTTTTAATGATCAGGAAAGCGCTTTCCTATTTCCTGGAAATCACTTTTTTCCCCAACATAGACTTTATGCAAACTCAAATTATTTTGTTTGTACTCTTGTTTTATTTATATTAGAGATTCTTGGCAAAAGCATGAAGAGTTATTATTTCTTTTTAAGAAACTTAAAACTAGTTCTGGAAGAGAAAATTTAAGTAAACTGCAATCGAAGGAATTAATAGCTAAACATTTTTTAATGACTCGAACTCAATTATTTTATTAGTGCTAAAGAGTTTTTAATACATGTTGCTTTCTAGGTTAAATAAAAAAGTAGTAAAAAAATAAGTTTTTTTTATAGAGAGAATGTTAAAGACATATAGCTCCTACCCATGTGGTTTTTAAAATGCCGTAATTTTACTTTAAATAGTAATGGAATTTTAACTTTTCAGCCATAAAGAAAAGAAGTATTGTATTACTCAGAAAAATCAAAGATAATTTGATTTAATTTAGTTCTTTGCATAATTATTTAGTAATTTGTTCATAAATATAAAATGTGTTACATTTCACTTTCCTTGATAAACAAAAGGATTCATAATGATAAAACTGATATATAAATGATTTTATCAGGAACTTCCCTCGTCAACATCTCTTTTAAGTATTATTTTAAAATTACACTTAAATAAGACGTATTTTGACTTACAACTATTTAATTAATTTTGACAATAACAATTTTACTTTAAATGATAATTATTTCACGAATGGAAGACATTGACAAGTACGTCGTTAAGTGTCATAATTAGTTTAGAAACTAGTAGGTACTCTAATTAAAGTTGTGCTTGAGAATATTTGTGACTATAGAAAGTAATGTGATAAAACTGATATTCTTAATTTTAAATCATGTAACGAAATCTTGTATTTTCGTATTGGGGTTTAATTCAAAACATATTTAATACATCTGAGAGAAATTTATAAACGATACATGCTTATTACACAACTATATATATATATATATATATATATAATAATAATAATAATATATATTTCTAAATTGAAATTTCTTGGTTTTAGGTCAGTTTGTGTTGAAATAAATTAGCTCACATTATCTTTTTGAACATTTTTCTTAACGTTTCGACCTTTTTTTAGGCCTTTTTCAAAAGTCTACAAATTTCAGGAATTTTTAAATTTCAAATTTAACTTACATAAATGTCAAGAATCTTACCTTAAACGTAGCTCAATTTTAAAAATAAAATTTCCAATATATTTAACGATTTCACTTTTACATATCTCACTAACAATTTACAATCACAACCGAAGAATATAAAATAAATAAAATATATGCTTGGGTACTATAATAACTAACTAAAATATTACGAGTCGAACCAAACAAAAAGAAACGAGAGTTCCTCGAAATGGTAGCAATCCAAAAAAATCCAAATGCCATAAACGACAAAAAAGATCTAAATAATTTAAGTAAAACCTACCTATCAGTTCTATAGTACCCAAGCATACATTTTATTTATTTTATGTTCTCCGGTTGTGATTGTAAATTGTTAGTGAGATATGAAAAAGTGAAATCGTTAAATATATTGGAAATTTTATTTTTAAAATTGCGCTACGTTTAAGATAAGATTCTTGACATCTATGTAAGTTAAATTTGAAATTTAAAAATTCCTGAAATTTGTAGACTTTTGAAAAAGGCCTAAAAAAAGGTCGAAACGTTAAGAAAAATGTTCAAAAAGACAATGTGAGCTAATTTATTTCAACACAAACTGACCTAAAACCAATATATTATAATATTAGGAGGTCAAAGAAAATATACCAAAACTATATATATATATATATATATATATATATATATTTAATGGAACATTCTGTATATTTTTACATTTTTGGATTCCTGAGACAATTCTGAATCAGAATGTGACATTTTCAAAACTTTTTAGGTGGCCATGACCAGACGCAAATTAATCTAAGGACCTAAAATGATGACAGAATAATACAATCGCTAAGTTTTAGTGATAGCTAGGAACAAGAGAAGTTGATAAAATCAAATTTTTGTGTCTAACTATTTTTTTTTCAAATGGCGACCCTTTTTAGACAAGCACCGAATCTAACGATACTAACTTTTTTGCGAATGGATTAACAATAAGCTCAAAAATTAGATATTACTGAAAAAATACTCGATAATCAATTATTTACTTTTATCAAGTGTGCCATGGATACTCATGCTGGATATTAAGTAGGATTTTTATTTGTGTCAGTTGGTTGATTAAGATTACTTACGTTGGATCTATCTATGCATCATCTCACGTAAAGTCTGCCCAGCCTATCTCTGTTGATATCTGCAACAAATTTAGGCGTGCAAATCTATATCTTTTGGTAACAAATAGTTCAGAGTATTAAACAAAAATATAACTTCAATAAAGCTGTGAAATGTAAAAGCACAATATTCGAGTTTACTGTAGTTGTTCAAAGTGCATTCCTCCTTGTTCACGACACATTTCGGTTCGTTCAATTGCTTCTTTCGACACGTTGTGCAGCATTTGAGGCGTAAGACCTCTAAATATACGAACAATTTTTTGTTCAAAGATTTCAAGAGTGTCTGGGGCTGTTATATAGACTCTTTTTTTAACATATCCCCAAATAAAGAAATTGAGAACAGTAAGATTCGGTGAACGGGCGGGCCACCGTATTGGGTCATTGGTTGCAATAACTTTATTATTATAATGTTCAATTAAATAATTAAGAACTTCTCTGGTATTGTAAGGCGGTACTCCAACTTGCTGGAAGTAAATTCGGCGTAGAACTTCTAAAGGTAGATCATCATTAAGATGTTGCTCAATTTCCTTTTTGGAGAAAGCCTAAGTACCTAACCCCTGTTAATTGGCCTTGAAATAAAATTGGCCCAATTATTCCCACCATTTCGAGGAACTCTCGTATGTTGATTTTGTTGGGCCCAGTAGCGAGTGTTTTGCTTGTTAAATATACCATTATTAGTAAAACTGGATTCGTCAGAAAATAAGATAATGTTGAGAAAATTTGGGTCAATTCTACAATTTTGGAGCCACCAATCACAAAACAATACCCGTCTATCGCCATCGTCAGGATACAAATGTTGGTGCAACTGGTACTTAAAAGCTCGGTATCCGTGTTTCTTTAGTATTTTTCTAGCTGATTCATAACTTAAACCCAGTTCGTGATTAATTTTTCTTAAAGAAACAGTTTTATCAACTTCTACCATAGCAAGAACGTTAATCTCCATTTCTTCATTTATAATAAATCTGCCTTCCGCGACTTGATTTCCTTCTTGATCCCTAAAACGATTCTCGAGATATGGAAAATACTAATGGATTGGATGTTGCCGGTCGGGGTAAAAACAAAAGTAATACTGAAAATCAAAAAAAAATAAGGAAATCTTATGTCTACTCAGAAAGCTTACCTAAAGCGTCACTGTCAAAACAAATATCCTACTTAATATCCAGCATGGCTATCCCTGGCACACTTGATAAATGTAAATAATTGATTTTCGAGTATTTTTCTTATTTTATACTTAATTTTTGAGCTTATTTTTAATCCAATCGCAAAAAAGTTCCGTTAGATTCGCAAAAAAATCCTCTTTTCAAAAAGTGCTAGTATAAAAAGATTCGCCATTTAAAAAAAATAGTTATTCACAAAAATGTGATTTTATCAACTTCTCTTGTTCCTAGCTATCAGACTAATCACTAAAACTTAGCGATTGTATTATTCTGTCATCATTTCAGGCCCTTAGATTAATTTGCGTCCGGTCATGGTCACCTAGATGTAAAAAAAATCAAGTAAAAAAAAAGTAAAAAGTTTTTAAAATGTCACATTCTGCTTCAGAATTGTCTCAGGAATCCAAAAATGTAAAAATATACACAGGGTTCCATTTAAAAATCGAAACTGGAGTTTCGAGTTTTAACAAATAGTTGAAATCCCAGTTGTTTAATTGGTATTAGGAGTATTAAAGCGGAACTTTTCTTTTTTTTTCTTAATAAGTTAAAACCTTTTCTCTACGCATGTTCTAGGTATATAAGGTGTTAAGAAAAAGCGTGCAAAAACTGTTTAATGTTTTTAATAAATTAATTTATGTTTTGGTGGTTGCAAATATTGCAGATTTATTATTTTTGTAAACAACTCAAAACAATCTGTAAAAGAACCCAACTGGAAATTCGTTCCAGAAGTTTGTGTGGAATTACTTCACTATTCCGAATAAAAGGAATTATTCACGGCGAAGGGAGTTCCGGCTAAAGAAAATTTGCCGATTTTTACTTCATTCGTAAAAGGGAAGTATTGTAATCGTAAAAAAAATCATCCTCCGAGATTTTTTCAGACCTTTACGTTTCAGGGTCCCTAGATGCCGAAAATCATGTTTTCTCAATTCCGTCGGTCTGACTGTCTGTCTGCTTATCGGTCTATCTATCTGTTCGCGGCATAGCTAAAAAACTACTTACCCGATTGATTTAAAATGTTGGTCAAAATTGAGGATCATATGCGGATGACCTAGTAACATTTTAGTACAGTATAGCGAAACAAAATGGCGGACTATTGAAAAAAACGTTACTAAATACTGGTTATCCAATTATCTCAAATTTTGCGCAAAAATTATGTAGGAATTAACTTGTAAAATTTTAGTACGAATCCAAGATGACGGTACAAGTGGCGACTTAATAAAATATTTATAAATTCAGTCTGAAAAAACTGCTCAATGGATTGAGATGAACTAGTAAAATTGTTGTATTAATTCAAGATAACGGGACAAAATGGCGGCCAAATAAAATATGTTTAATCTTGAAAAAAAATCACCCTCTCAGGTTTTACATATCTTACATATGTTTTATCAGTTCCATCGGTCCGTTTGTCGGTCTGTCTGTCAGTTCGCGAAATAGCTTAGAAACAATTTATCAGATTGACTTCAAATTGTAATAAAAAATTCAGGGCTATATGGAGATTACAAAAAAAAACTAATTAACCACTTTATCTCAAATTTTGCACAAAATCAAGTGTTAGGAATGAATTGATAACATTTTGGTATGATTCTAAGATAGTAAAACAAAATTTGACCGTCAAATAAATGTTTTAAATAATCCACTTTAATAAATCTTATTCACTTTAAATTTTTTAGGAAAATTAAATGTGATTGCTATAGGGGGTACGAATTCAACATAAATCATAAAATGGGGGTATGTGTTAATGTAACAGCTATTTATTGAATTTAGTTTTAATTATGCCCAAAAATCAAATGTGGCATAGGTAGAAACAGGCAAAATATTGGTAGGAATCCAATATGTTGAAACAAAATGGCGCCCAATAAAAATGTTTAAAAAGAAATTATATATGTTTTACTAGAAGAACATGTACTGAACTAAATTGGGTCACGATTCACTATTCCTAATAAAAGGGAAGATTCATAACGAGGGAAATTCCGTTTTTGTATTTCTCGCCACTAGAAGCCCGATAACAAGATATGGGAGACTGGTTGTTTGGTGTGATACCCCAATAACATGAAAATGTGAAAGGCTCACAACTTGTATCCGATAATATTTTTTGCAGTCTTTTTTCAGTTTAAAACATTGCATGCATCTTGGTCATAAACCGCGTTTAACGCCTTTAGCGTGTAAAAACCCTCGCCTAACGGCTCGTATTTTTATTTCTACCACGCGGGCGCTAAACGCTTCCTTTATGATCTAGATACATAAACAACTATTGAAATTGTATGTATGTATTTGTATATCTTAATAAAAACTTTTATCAGTCAGGTCGCACTTTAAATAGCTACAAAACTAGAAATAATCTTATGAGAATCCGGCAAGGCTTCTCATAAAACGACATTTTTACAAAAAAAAAAGAAAAGCTCAAGCTTCAACGGATGCTAATTTTCTATTTGGCTATTAATCATGGCGATGAAATGATATAAATATTGCAAACTTATATGTAACTTTCTGTATAAATAGTTTGGTTAATAAACTGTCAGGCCCCGAACCCATTCATTATTTCCGGCGAGCATTTGCTAAAAGCACTTGAAAATAGCACTTCAATATCCTGTAACATTTTGAAAATATGTAATTCATCCGCCTGATTAATAGCCAGCTTATGCGATTAGAATACTTTTTCTACGACAACCATTAATATCACCGACATTCAATAAAATTCTAGTGACAGTAAAATTCATACAAAAAACAACACAGATTAAATTTACAGTAATTTTAAATGCAATTTGACATGTTCTTAGCAAGCGTGAATAATGAATTTTCAATAACGTGACTGTTGGTAGCCCGTGAGTAATAAGTCATTAATAATGAGTACTAGACATTTTTACTTTACAAAAATTATATTGATTTATTAGACATAGAAAAAAGAAGTTCTACGAAAATTGCATACTTTTATCTCTATTATATAAATAAACTGTTTGATAACAAAATCAAATAGACTTAGTACATTAACTTTTGGAGATAATTTGCTAAAAATAGTAGGTCTCTTTCTTATTTTAATTTGAAAATATTGCAAAGTTTATTTGCTGGTAAAGAAAATTCGTTATTCGTGTTATTTATGGCTCAGCCGCGTGTATTACAAATTATGTAATATGTATAAATGTATTACCAAATAACATGCATATAAAAACTGCATTATCTATGTGTGGCGGAATTATTTACAAGGTAAAGGTTAATTTTCCGATATGTATTCACCAACCCTAAACTTCTTTTATCGCAAAAATTTTGTGTTTACTTCCCTCATAAAAAGAAAGTACTGTAAAAAAATCACTCTCCGAGATTTTTTAAACCTTTGCATTTCAGAGGTGTTCTTAGATGCCTAAAAATACTGTCTGTCGGTCTGTCTGCTGTCTTTTGGTTCGCCTACTCGCGGCGTAGCTATAGAACTAATACCCGGTTGACTTCAAATTTTGGTCTAAAATAAATAGTCATATGGGGATGACTTGGTAACATTTTGGTGCAAATCCAATACGGTGAAACAAAATGGCGTCCTAGTTAAATGTTAAAAAAACATTTACTAAAAAACTACTTATCCAATTTTCCTCAAATTTTGCACCAAAATTAATTACGAAGGAATCCACTAATAAAATTTCGAATGTACGAATCCAAGATGGCGAAACAAAATCACGGCATAATAAAATATTTAAAAATTCAGCTTGAAAAAACTACTTAATAGATTGATTTTAAATTGTGTGCAAGAATTGGTTGTGATATTGGGATGAACTGTTAAAAATAAGGTACGAATTCCAGATGGAGGAACAAAATGGCGGACATATAAAATGTTTCTACTAAAAAAATCCCAGGTTTTATATATCTTCACGTTTTGATGTCCCTAGATTTTAAAAACAATTTGTTTTCTCATTTCGGATGCTTTGTCTTTGTAAAAATCTAATATGGCGCAACAAAGAGGCAGTCTAGTGAAACGTTAACAAACTATTATTAAAGAACTATTTGCCCTACTTACCTCAGATATTGCACAAAGATGAAGGGTTACATAGGAAAGAACCTACAACCTTTTGGCACGAATCCGAGACAACAAAACAAAACCCCGGCCTAATAAATTATTTAAAAAAATCAAACTGAAAAACTACGTATTACATTAATTTCAAATTTTGTCCAATAGAGATATAGAGATACACTGGTAAAATTGTGGTACGAATTCAAGATGGCGAAAAAATGGCGTGGAAATAAAATGTCTATAAATCACCATAAAAATCTTCTTATTCAATTGACTTCAAATTTTGCAGAAATATTAAATGTGATAGAAGGGTAAACTGGTACTAATTCAACTTGATGGTTCAAAATGGCGGACTTAAAAAAAGTAGAATAAGTAGTAAAAACTACTTATTCAATTTATTTTAAGGTACACCCAAAAATTAAGTGTGGTGTAGGTAAAAACTGGTAAAATATTGGTACGAATCCAATACGGTGAAACCAAAAGGCGACCAATATAAATGTTTGAAAATTGTATATGTGTTTTTAAACGAATATATGCAGAACTAAATTGGGTCACACTTTACTATTCCTGATAAAAAGAAAAATCATAACGAGGGAAGATCCGGATAAAGGAAATTTACTAATTTTTGCCGTATATTAGTATAGTTTAAGTTCTTAAACAAATAATGATACATTGTGGAGTGAGTCTACCGGAAATTTTTGGCAAAAAAAGGTATTTGTCTCTTTGTCGATTATTCTTGTATAAATATGTTGATGGGACCACAAAAGAAGGCAACCCTGAGTTTTTGTATTGCACAATAACCGGAAGCTATTTTTTTCCTTTGTAGAAAAATAGCGTTTTTGACAATTTTTTTAACAAGGACATAGGCATGGCGGCTTCCATTGGTTCGATCGTAACAAATGTCTAATACGTAATCTACTAAACTACAAAAACCACATAAAAGGAATTTTCGAATTTTCTTCACAATTTTTCGTGTGTTTAATGAATTTTTATATAAAACTTAGTTTTATAAATTTAGTGTTCACTAATAAGTATACCGGATTTAGGCCTTAGTATTTAATAGAATAGTGAGTTACTTAAATTTGGGGTTAAACTAAACTGTCATTCAAATTAGAAAAATAGATCCTTTGTAGTTTTTTTTTTAAGTTAAAGTTTTTTTAATAAGAGATTCTATTTCATTTCTTAACTTAAAAAAAAATGAAAATGTTTACAATGTTATGTTATGTTTTAGTGTTTTAAATATTTATTTTTATAATTTAATCAAAAGGCAAAAGCAATTATACCCAAAAGAAAATTCGAATAGTTACACAAGCTTATTTTTTTAACAAAAAAATTATTTTTAATAATAATATTCTATTTTTAAATAAAAGAAATGTTTCATTTTCATTTTTTTTTTCAATATAGACTATTATTATTAGCTATTTAAATATGAAATAATTGTTATTTCATTTAAAAGCAAAATTATATTAATTATAATGTCTTTTTTTGCTTTCTTTTCTCTACTTTTAATAAAAAAAATAAGTATTTAGAACATACAACACTTTTGTCAGAATTTTATATTTTTTTAATTAAGAAATTAAAAAGATTCTTATTTAAAAACTAGTGTTAGTGCCATTTTAAAGACAATAAAAAACCTACATTTAGAAAAGTTAAAGATTTAACATGACTGGTTGGCGCAAAAACTACAGACGTTCCACTTTTCTAATTAAATTGTAGTTTTTAACCGTTGTATTAGAAGATACAGAGACCTAAAATTTGCTATCCTATTAGTGACTACAAGAAATATCTTTCCACAAAATTTTATCAAAATTCATTAAACCCCTAAATAAAATTATGAAGAAAATTCGAAACTTTTTTTGTCATGCTTTGTTATTTTGTATGTATGTACGTATTGGACATAGACATTTAAATTCAGCGCAGTTTTGTCGGAAGTTTGAAAACCAAGATCTTTTTAGAATTTCTTTATTTCACGTCCACAATGTAACTCAATTGAAACAAGTTTTACAGCCTTGTTGGACAATTTATTAAAACATTCAAATCAAATACCTATGTTTCGACACTGATTGTTTATCCGCTTAGTACAATAATATTCTCGCATGCCGGGAATAAGAACTCTTCAGTCAAAATAATCTAGCCCTGAAGATGATACTAATCAGTGTCAAAACGTAGGCAAAAAGCTTTAAAACTTGTTTCAAGATCTTTTTTTTATTATTCCGATTGGACCAATAGAAGCCGCTATAGTTATGTCTTTGTTAAAAAAAAATCAAAAACTTTTTCCCACCAACATGTTTACACAAAAAAGACACAGAGAAAGAGCAGTTCCTATTTCACAAAAATGTCCGATAGATTAACTCTACTTACTTGATAATAAAAGATTTTTAATTAATACAATTATCATATAATTCGCAATTTTGTTCCAGGTATGCCCCTTCTTTCGATGCCAGACCGACATATTGCAACGTATGCCGGTACAAGATAAACGCCCGACATTTGCTGCGATGCGAGGTTTGCAAGTTTAATGTGCATAAACGATGCGCCGCAAAAGCAATAAATAACTGCAAATGGACCACTTTGGCCTCTGTAGGAAAGGACATAATAGAAGATGCCGACGGGGTGAGTCGTCCAGAATATCACATTAGATATTTGCCAAGAGAAAGCGGTAGAAAACTACACAGAAAAAGTAGATTGAATCCGAGACGGAGGATATCCCACGTTTTGAATAATGATTTAGAGGCTCGACCTAAATATCCGTGTGGCGATTAAAAAATGCGTCCTGTTTAACAGTTAATAGTTCTTAGCAAATATATGGTATCTAATTAAAATTTTCGGCAGTTACAGAGAATGTAATGTAAAGCGTATTATGCCAAACGAGAATATTGTAATTTGATAAATTAGTGTACAATTGAGAATCGAAAGCGAACAACAAACATTTCTTGTTTTTGCAAGCGAAACGGAGGATGTTTTACGGACCTATCTGAAAATGTGTTGTATTGGCCCGCCTTTTTGGAGTGAGAGTTCTTGTTCTTTTTCAAAACTGAACAACGGATTTTATTAGAATTACAGAGATAGTAGACCACATTTGCTCTATTCTGCCTCTAAGCTCTTGCAAGTTTCGAAAAAGTTCCCTTCGTCCTTTATACACTTTTCTTGAAGAGCATTCTACACAGAATAATCCAACAGGTTGAAGTCTGCTGAATTTGGGGGCTCACGAAACATTCTGAGCTAAGAAAAATAGTTTGAATAGCTCTATGGGATGGAGCGTTTGCACTGCTTTTAGTCACTTGATCTGTGAAAAATAATCTACTTTTTCAATTCCAGGAAATAACAACGGATGTCATGATTGTTTTCAAAATCTTGAGTTGTTGTAACACAGGCCATTTGGAGTAATTTGGCTGTTTCTGGTTAATGAGAAAACTTGATTACTTCGCCATTTTTGTGTAAAATTCTTTTCATCTTAAAATATCAGACGCCGCATCTTTTCTATGTTGTAGTTCTTGACCTCCTGAGCAAAAAATACGCTGGGCACGATCTAATGCTATGACTAGTTTTTAATATACAAGATGTTAAACTTCGCCCATATCCCATATAAAAATACACGGGGAAAACAGGACGATACCAAATTAGTTTTTTCAACATATTTAACGTGTAGTGTCTCCTAAAATAAGAAATAAAATATAAATGTAGGTTCGAAAACCTTTTATTTCCAAGTTATAGGAGGAATAAGATTTCCAATATAAGACCCTGTATATCGATAATAAAGCATTTGGGGGCTTGTGTTTATATAAAGCTTATTTCGAAAAAAACTATACGCTAGTACTAGTAGTAGTAAGATTGGGGACAAGCCCAGCAACCAAACCTAGAAGGTCCTTTTCGCTAACTCCGGTCCTTGTAACTTGTCCTTCTAATGAAGGAGAGCCCCAGGCAAGATTTTCTTGGAGAGTATTCCAGCGCAGTCTTGCCTTTCACACGTGCCAACAAAATGATATGGATCCTCTTCCTCTGCCCCGCAATTAGGACATCAAGGGTAATCCGCTAATTACAGCTGGTACATGTACCTGTTTAGTTTAGTTTTTTGTCCTGTCAAAATGCCAGTTAGGCCCCCAATCACCTGTCGACTCCTTGACATCAACCAAGTTGCCTTAGATCTGCATGACTTAGGTAACATTTCTTTTGCCTGTCTACAGTAGTTCGTCCTTGACCAACAGCTCCTTTGTCTGTTCCCAGGCCCATCTATTTAGGGCCTGCGAGCAGTACTGTTTACTAATACCCAGGCAGGATTCTCGTCCCGAGAATTGGAGCGTCGATCCGCTTCTGGCGAACTCCTCCGCTTTCTCGTTGCCTCCGACACCACTATGCCAAAGGACCCATTTTAATATCACCACCTTTGTCGTTGCTAGCTCACTTAGTGCATCCCTGCATTTCTTGACTAAGCTAAGCTCATCCTGGGCGTACCTCGCTTTAAGGGCCACCTGACTGTCTGACTGAATGCGGATTTCATTTTCCGCGCCCAGACTGACTTCTTCCTTTGTTGCAACCTGCCATATAGCATTGACCTCAGCTAGAGAAACAGTTGTATGTTTCCCCAGCGGAAAGGTCTCTCCGACACCATTGTCCGACCGGTATATCCCGTTGCCAGCTATACGCTAAATATGTAGAAAAAACTAATTTGGTGTCATCATGTTTTCTCCATGTATTTTAAATGGGATTAGGGCAAAGTTTAACACCCTGTATATTAAAAACTAGCCAAAGAATTAGATTGTGTCCCCTGCTATCTTTTGCTTAGGAGATCAAGACCTACAACATATAAAAAATTCAGCCAATTTCACCGAAACCGATTTTTCATTAAGTTTGTGCGTGGTCTTTTGACTCAGATAAAGCGGTTCTGCGCAATTAACACTAGATACAGTTTACAGTTTATTTTAAAACTCCGACAAATTCTTTCACCTATCAAATTTCTTTCGCGGTAACAATTACCAATTAAGGATAAATCTGCCTTTGATAAATGAAGTGCCATCACAAATTGAAATAAAAATTCCCTCAACGTAAGAACATTATGGAAATGATTTGACATATGTAATAATATCGTGTTGTCAAGATGTTCAATTGTTTCAACGCCAGCTTACTACGTTAAAATGAAATTTTTTTAAGCATTTAGACTACGAGACACCGGAAAACAGAATATGTACAACGGAGACTGAATTTTTATTAGTTCCAGATTTTTTTATACTAAGGAATGAAACTTCGTTTACATTATTCTGAGACTGTTTGCTATATACGTACAAAATTGTCTTGATAGGTTCATAACGCAAGAAGATAACAATATTAAAACATTACGCCGTTTTAATCGCCACCCGGTATTTGATCCAACACTGGAACTAAACTACTATGCAATTCCTTAAAATTTAATTTTAATTTAAATGGTCATAAATAATAAACATTTGAAAATAGTTTATTTTCAAACGTTTCTTACATTGTGTGTTTATTAAATTTGTAGAATCTGAGCAGTAGGAGTCGCTTTGATCTGGCAATACGAGGGGTAGAACAAAAATAGATTTTTTTGCAGGAATTATGTCAAGAAGGAGAATTTGCAAATCTGAAACAATTTTGATTTTAAGTATATCAACATGTCCTAAAGATCGACAAGGCAGATTTGAATTAATCGTGGGCTGCATAATCTAAAAGAATTTTTGACAGCATAAATTAAAATTTATTATAAATATCGTAATGATATGATATCGATAAGTCAAATAATGCTCAAAAAATAAAATCAAAATAAAAATGAACGAACATAAAATAGGCATATACGTAATAAAATACCACAACAAGAACATAACAAACATAACCCAAAACAGTGAAGTCACATTATTAGTTCGTTTTTGTAATCTGTCTCTTTTATTTGCTCCCAAATTTAGCTTGTACAACTATATTTTCCTACTCTATATATATATATATATATATATATATATATATATATATATATATATATATATATTATATATATATACAGTGTGGTCATTTAAGTGTGCAACATATGGGAATTTTTTTTATTAACTACACAATCAAAATAAAAATATTGCCAAAGAGCTGGTGCATCCTCGATAATCATAAAGTGTACTTAGAATAATTGCAAGTCAAACAGCATACAGGGTAGGTCAAAAAATATTAAAATCATGCAAGAGTAAAGTACCCTTATTTCGAAAGATTCAGCAAAATGTTATTAAAAAAAGTTGTTTTACGTCAAAAGTTATGCCTGGATACCAAAACATTTTTTTTTGATAATTATCATAAACACTTTCATAGTTTAATCAAAATCAGATCAGATTCGCATAACTCTGTTCAAATTTAAGTATACTTCTGAAATTTACTTGGATTTTTAATTTTTTAGGGAATCACAAACTTCAGGTGTGTTGCAACGATGTTAAACACAACTTGAAAATTTAGCCAATATTCTTTTTAACAAGATGAATCATTTGTGAAGAAAATATGCTCATTAAAAAACTTTCATTTGAAGTGCAAAATTATAAAATTGTTATTAAATAACTATACACAATAATTGACAAACCTGAAATCCTATACTAAGATATTCGCGGATACCCATGGAAAAAACAAATGAGGGGTTAGTTTAAAATGCCTCCTCCAAGACAATTAACGCTAGTCGAGAAGGCAGAATTAGTTTTTTTAATATGTGGGGATAATACGAGGGGTAGAACAAAAATAGATTTTTTTGCAGGAATTATGCCAAGAATGAGAATTTGCAAATCTGAAACCAATTTGATTTTAAGTATATCTGCCTAATAAATAGGTTATTAGGAAAAAAAACTTATTTTTCTTGGATACTTGATTTATTGTTTGATAACTAAGTTTTTCAAAACCTCGCTCAATGAATTATATAACACATACTTCAACAAGAATTCCAAGAAAGTAATGTTTTGGCAAGCATACAACACCAGTGTCGTATATAGAAATCGCATCTGGTGGTGGTCTGAGACGATGAAAATTTTCAACAACCTGAAAAAAGGTCATTACTTTATTTTAGCCGTAGATAAAACACGCTCTGGGTTTTTTTACCTTATACTATTCCTATCATTTCAGCTTAAATAAAAGTGGCTCTGGAGGGGAGGAGTTAATGCCCTTTTATATACGCCACTGCAACACACTCCTACAACTTCTTTCAGAAAGATTGAAGAACAAACAGGAGTGCCAAAATCCAGAGCCCCAGAAATGTTACATAAACATAAATTTAAGCTATAGAAATTTAAATTAGTGCATGATTTGCATCCTAGGGACGCACAGAGACGTTTATATTTTTATCACTAGTACCTTCAAAATTTAAATATTGATAGATATTTATACAAAAAAATATATGGTCAGATCAAGCTTTTATTAGCAGTGCTGGAATTATAAACAGACTAAATAGTAGTTATTGGTCTAGAGAAAATCAACACGCGATTTATCCTAAAGATCGACAAGGCAGATTTGAATTCGCGTGGGCTGTTTGATTCTAGGAACTAACATTAAATTTCGCGTATATGAAGGAAGGAATTAAACACCTACATATACTGGAAAATGCATTACAACAATTATGTCATGATATGCCTTTAGCATAATTAAATCTGATATAGTTCCAACAAGATGGTGCCCCGGTATATATTTCAGACATAATAAATACATATTAAAATGAAAATTTTCCAGATCGCTGAATTGGCATCCATGGCTCCATAAGGAGGGCTCCTAGATCTCCAGATTTATCAGTCCTCAATTTTTTCTTTGGAGGTACCTAGAAAAATGCAAGATCTGCGCAATGCAACAGAGCTAGAATTTAGAAATTTGCAAGCCTGTATATTATTAAATATATATATATATATATATATATATATATATATATATATATATATATATATATATATATATATATATATATATATATATATATATATATATATATATATATATATATATATATATATATATATATATATATATATATATATATATATATATATATATATATGTATATATACATATATATACATGGAAATATATTTTTGAATCTGGTACAAAATGCTAAAATTTATTGAATTTAAAATTGAAAATGCAATACATGTACACAAAAGTGGTCAGTGGTTACCGCTTTTAAATAAAAGTGGTCGATTATGATTAAAATTTTTAGCAAACTTTGAAAGGTTTATTGCACTTACTATCAGTTTTGTTTACATGCATTGCATCTTGAATTTGAATAGACTTTAGTTGAAAACATGACTTAGAGGGAAGGAGGGCTCCGAGATCTCCAGATTTATCAGTCCTCGGTTTTTTCCTTTGGGGAGTATTTAGAAAACAAAATGTATCGTATTCAACATCGAACAATGCAAGATCTGCGCAACGCAACAGAGCTAGAATTTAGAAATTTGCAAGCCTGTATATTATTAGTAAATACCTTATGCAAGATTACAAAAGTGTACCAGACATGTATTGAACACAAGGGTTTGCAGTTTTTTAGAAATTGTTAAGTTATTTCTATTTGGAAAAGAATGGATCAGACAAAATGATCCTTTTCGTTACTTAATTTTTTGTTTTATTTAAATTTTATTATTATTATTATATATATATATATATATATATATATATGTATATATATATATATATATGTATATAAATTTATATATATATATATATATATATATATATATATATATATATATATATATCCGGGTGTACATCCGTTCACTACTGTCGTTCTGAAAAGAACAGTTTTGCTGACGTTTCGCCAAAATCACATTTGGCATTTTCGAAGCTTTCTTTCTCGCGTCCGAATAGATTCTCTATTCTCTAAATTAACTTGGATTTTTAATTTAAATAAAAAACTTTTATTTGAAGTGCAAAATTATATAATTGTTGTTAAATAACTGTACACATTAAATCCTATACTAAAATAATCGCGGATACCCATGGAAAAAAACAAATGAGTGTTTGAAGTAAAAATTATGACAGTTCGGTGGCGTTAATATTTCATTCTAGAAGAACAATAATATTATTACATATTAACTTTATTTGATTTAAAATATCTCCTCCAAGACAATTAACGCTAGTCGAGAAGGCAGAATTAGTTTCGATATGTGGGGATAATTATAAAACAGTGCGCGACGCAGCAGATATTTTCAATGAACAACATCCAGACAAACAAGTTCACTACTCAACTGTAAGTAGAATTTTAATAAACTTCAAATAGACAGGATCTTTAGACTATAAATATAGAAATGAACGTGCCAAAACTGTTTGTACTGAAGAAAATTCATTAGGGGTACTTCAGTCCGTTGTTGAAAATCTTAGAATATCCACCCAAATTTCTGCTTATACGGGCATTAAAAAAAGCTCTGTTAAGGGCATTCTTAAGAAAAATAAGTTTCATGCTTATAGGCCAATGTTTATTTGCACGTTTCAAGAACGAGACTATGACATCCGTTATGATTTCTGCATATGGATTCAAGGACAAATAGAAGATCAGCGTGATTTTCATAGACACATTCTCTTTGGGGATGAATCCAGGTTCACAACAAATGGCACCGTCTCTTCCCAAAATTGTAGCTGCTGGTCGGACGCAAATCCAAATTTTGTTATTGACAATAGAAACCAGTATTACCAAAAAACAAACGTGTGGTGCGGTATTATCAACGAAAAATTATTGGATCCGTTTTTTTTTCGCCGAAACCTAACTGGTGATACCTATTTACAGTTTCTGGAAAACGAAATATCGTATGGTTTGTACATGATGGATGTTCCGCTCATTCTACTAGAAATTCTGAATGGTTAAATGTTCCCATTTGGTACTAAATGGTTAGGACGAAATACCGATCCACGGTGGCCTCCTCGTTCCCCAGATCTTACCCCATTAGATTTTTTATTAAAGCTAAAAGTTTATAAGGATCAACCATTTAATAATATTGAGGAACTTTAAAATGATTCCTTTCCATTGCAGAAATATTCCAGCAAATATCTTGCTATGTACTTTTAGTGAATTTTATAACAGGGCAATTAGGTGCATTGAACGAGAAGGTGGGCACACAAAAAACTTAGATAATTTTTTTATGTACTTCCTTAAATGTTTTTTTACTTTATGCTGATTTGTTAATTGTTAAATTATAATAAACATTTTTTGCTAAAACTAGTTCCCTCACATTCAATTAGATCTCGGTGCGTTTGATTTTTGTTTGTCATTTGTTTTTTTAAGGATTTCCAGTTTGTCAATTATGTGTACATTCACTTCAAATGAAAGTTTTTTAATGTGCATATTTTCTTCAGAACTGCTTCATCATGTTAAAAAGAATATTGGCGAAATTTCCAAGTTGTGTTTAATGTCGTTGCAACAAACCTGAAGTTTGTGATTCCCAAAAAAAATTAAAAATCCAATTTCACAAGTATTCTTAAATTTGAACGGAGTTATGCGAATCTGATCTGATTTTGATTAAACTATTAAAGTGTTTATGATAATTACCAAAAAAATCAATATTTCAATTTTTTTTTATTTGTTCCAAAAAAATTTTTTTTTTGTATACATATATTTATTCATTTAAGATTTTTGCCTTTTTTTCTCAGTTCTGATTGTTATTGGTTAATAAGCATTAAACAAAAATTCCTAAATAGTCTAAAAATAACATAGGTATCTTTAAAAATTTGCCAGAGGTTAGGAATATTTTTTATTACTTGGTGATGATGTAAAATTTCAGGGAAAATCCAGTCTAAGCCATTTTAATATTACACCTTGAATCCGTATTATCTACGATCTGGTATCTAGGCTAGGTAACAGTTGCTGGATAAGCGTTATTTTATGCAAGGAAATTTTAGGATTACCTTAGTAAGGCTAGTCTGAAATATGCAACATGGCATAAATGATTGTGGAGCCCTGGAAGTACCTTGTGCATTAAATGGTTTATGTATGCCTAGATGAAACGCTTTTAGTTTTTTTAACTCCCGATTATAGGTAACAACTTGGGGAAAAAGGAGAATATCTTAGAAGAGAATTTATTACGATAGTTAATTTACCTTTTACATTTAACAAATTAAAATTAAATAATATTTTTTAAAATTTCATTGCTGTCTTGTAATTTACATTTACAACTCACAAAACTATTATTTCAAAGGTATGTTTGTCTCTGTATGTTTTTGGACTGATGTAACTAATTATGTGAAGAGATAGTTAACGTAGTATATTTTATAAACACATTTTAATAATAATAATAATAATGTATTTAATAGTAATTAATAATAAATAAATTTGTAACACTAGATTTTAGATTACAATGAAATTATTTTTTTACATAAAAAGTTACAGGTGACTCCAATGAACTCCAGAATGAGAATATAGGAGCCAGTTTTGTGTTACTGTTATGGTTTTAGTCTGGCTTCATGATTAGGGATGGGAGATATTAGATTTTACTTATCAATTGGCGGTAGCACTTATCGATTTATTTTTATTATCAATATGCCGATAGTTATCTACCTATCGATATGTACTCCCATCTACTGCTACCTATCGATAAAATTATTGAATAAGGCTCATAATTTGCTCGCAACAATATTAACGATCAGAAAAAAGTTCCTTATCTTGATTAATATGTAATCTATGTTCTCCGTTTATCCATGACTACTATCGATGTTCTCGGCTACTTATCGATCATTATCAGGTGCCTATCGATATCATCGTGTACCTACTAGCAGTATTGCTTACCTATCGGCATTTATCGCTGTCTTATCGATCGATAGAACGCCCATCCCTGTTCATGATTGGTGCGTACACCCTTTTATTAATAAAATAAAGATATATCTGTAGCGCATATTTTAGTGAGACAAACTTGCAAATCTGGTCTCAGAATTTATTATTTAAGTTTCATCTCATTTTATAAAAGGCGTGGTTTTTTATTGTATCCCTTATAAGGGGGTGTATTGTAATTAGACCTGTTCTCAGAGACGAAAAATCCGGCTAAACATTACAAAATTACATAAAGGTATATTTATGAATTAATAAATATATTAGGTGTGAATTAAGAAAAGAAATGTGAGGACGAATTAAGACGGGAAGTTTTTTAAAATTAATTAAAAAAGGTACATGTTTTCACATTTTGCACTATATATGTGGAAAGCTATGCAAAAACTCGACAAAGTGGTACAGCACTTTTCGTTTTTATAGTTTTTTTAATAGTATAGTTTAATTTAATAGTAAAAAAAATGGCTTGAATACTTGAGAACTTTATTCAATAAACCGTTTTGGAGATATGACGATTTAAATTTGATCTAAAATATAGAAAAATTGTATGAAAATCGTTATTTTTTAGATATTACTTGTGCAATCGTGCCAGAGGAGAGAAAAAATGTATAAAATAATATTAAAAGAAAATTTTACAGCAAAAAAAATGCGACCTTACTTAACTAATAAATAGGACCGGAGATATGAGGTCGTGAATTAAAGACCAAAATCGTTATTTTCATATGCATATATTTTTAGGGAGTAAATTATAGTTTTCTTTTAATACGCCATTCCTTTTTCCAATATAAGATTTGAACTAGTGTCATGAGGTTAATTTTAGCATTTGCTTACTATAGAATATGTATATTCTCCGATCCAGAGTTGATTCTACCGTACACAAACAAGTTATTCATTTAGTTTTACTGACAAAAAAAGTTTACAATTAATCTCCAAACCGTCATCCTCGTCATCGCTGATATATAATATTCTGAACATTTTGCCTTGGCATTCGAGACAGGAAACTGAACAGAGAATGTTCATATTTTGACAGCTACGTTCCCTTTTGCACCTACAGGAGATGAAGTTAAGTAATTCACTGGTGTTATTGGATAAGTTGGTGTGATATACTTCAATTCATGTATTTAAGTCAACCGATTTTAATGGGACCAGCTAACATTGGAGTTGATAAGGATCGAGGCCCTTGGTGGTGAGTTGCATCAGTTGTTGGTAGTAAACTTGCCAAGTCCAATGAATTTTTAATTAAGGATTTTGTAAAGCAAACATGCCGATATTGTGTCAGAGATATATTAGCAAGTTCTTGTTGAGTACCATATTCAGTGCAATAAATGTCTCTGTTGCTTTATCGATAGTTAAGGGATCACTTTCTTTATTTAAAAATACGCTCATAAAATTTTGCAGCACAGTGCCATTGAGAAGCAACCCGATAATTATTTTTCTTTCACATCCGGAAAAATATAGAATCACAGTCACTGATATTCTTCTGAAAGTAACGACATTGTTACCAATAAATCTACCTCTTCACCCACATAACCATTCCGCTGAATAGCATCGACTTCTCAGAGCGCGAATTCTAATTTTAAGATAATCAGCATCTTCTTCAGCCTGATATGTTTCAATATAAAAGCTGCCATTACTTCTCTATAATTTATGTAAATTTTTTTTGTTCATTGTTGGTTTCATGAAGGCAGAATTTTAATGTCCGGATAATCATTTCTTTTTCGCAGACATTAATCGTTTAGCACTTTTAGTTCCTTTTAAGTAACTATCGAATACTAATACATTAGGCTACTATTTCACTAAATATTTCGCGCATTTATTTGCAATTTCTTGAAATGTTTCATTTTCACTCCATACCTATTTGTGGAGTAAAAATCCACCACATTTACATTTATATACATATTCCAAAGACTGGTGAAGTTTTTACTGACGATTCTAGACCTGTGTATGTGAGTCAGTTTTACTTCTCCTTCCCTTTTCTTTAATTTCTCAGTCTTCCATTTTCGCTCCTCTGAGTTCCTCTGACCACGGTCTAGTTATTATTTTCTGTCCCATACAATAGGAAATTGTAGAATCCATGCCACCTCATACTACTTGGTACTATAATTCCGCTGATTGGGATGGGTTGCGAGATTTGCACTTTTCTTTCCCTTAGAATGTTTCTCTACCAACGACCCTTCCGAAATTTGTTGACAAATCTCTGGTGTAATCCAAGTAAGAATAGAAACCTTTAAACCACATTCAATACAGACTTCAAGACCTCCCAAAAATAAACCTTGGCTAACAAAATACTTCAATAGTGGCAGACTAAAGTACTCATAATAATTTTCTTAAGAACCCTACTTCAGAAAATCTTCATGCTAAAAAAGAAGCACGAAAACAAAAACAAGCCAAAAATGCCTTCAATGCACGCATAAGAGGTAAAGTTCTTTCTTGCCAAAATGGTAGCCAATCATTTTGGTCGCTTGCCAAAAATATTAATCAAAAGTTCGGCAAAAGCTCCTTTCCACTCCTAACTTCTGATGATAAAATATTATCTACGTCTACTGACTGAGCTTTTTGCAAAACAATTCGCCGCAAATTCTACTTTAGTCCCTCCTCTTCACTTCCCACTTCCATCAGTACCAGCTTTGCCATACGACATCCACGAAATTACCTTCAGGTTTAAAAAGGTACGGCATATGCTCAAAACACTTAATACCAACAAGTAGTAAGGCCATTGTCCCAAAAAAATGCGCTTCTGAATTGGCCCCTATTCTCACCAGGTTATTCCAAATGTCCTATAACAAGGGCATATTTCCTAAAAGCTGGAAATTTGCTTATGTTCAGCTTGTCTCTAAAAAGGGACCCAAAACTCTTCCCTCTAACTACGGACCCATCTTCCTTTTCCCAATTATGAGTAAGGCAATGGAGAAGTATATCATTAATGATCTTTTAAATTACCTTGAAAAATATAAACTTATACACGACATGCAATACGGCTTCCGCCACCAAAACTCCACAGCTGATCTTCTTACCTTAATCCACAACGGAAATAAGTCCATCGAATTCTACGGAGAAGCCCAAATTATTGCCTTCGACATATCCAAAGCATTTGATCAAGTCTGGCATGGAGCACCTCTTAACAAACTTCCTGCCTATGGTATTCCCCCAAAACTTTGTACTTGGATTGCCAGTTTTCTTTCCAATAGAGCTGTTTCTGTAGTGGTTGATGGCCATTCATCAAACTTTCACCAAATCAACGTAGGTATTCCACAGCTTCAATGCTGGCGCCTAGTCTATTCCTCCTGCATATCAATGATCTACTTTCTTCTACCAGCGATCCTATTCACAGCTATACTGACGATAGCACACTCCACTCCAATATACAATTTCCCAAACCTGTCTCCAAGACTGAAATTGATGATAGGTGTAGAGTAATGACTTTACCTCTAAACGAAGACCTCATTAAAATCGTAGATTGGGAAGCAAAGAACCTTGTCTAGTTTTACCAATACTCACACCATTCAAGTGAATAATCAAATGCTGGAAGCCAAAGATTCCTTTAGATCAGTCGGTATCACTTTTCAGAAAGATCTTCGCTAGCATTATTACATCACCTCGATGGCCACAGCATAGACGAAATTGAGTGTCCTTTTGCGAGCTCGAAAATACGAACTAGAGAGATTTCTTTGAAATCATAACTGACCTAAAATATATATTCTTTTTTTTGTTGATAGTTTTAGTTGATAAAACAATGGAAACTGCGTAGGCGCAATATAGGAAAAAGATGACTACTATCAATAATATATTATACATTTTTCTCGCCCAAAACACTGGTAACATTTGCACAAGCAATATGTAAAATAACGATTTTTAAGAGATGTTACTGACCAACTTTACACCGCCATATCTCCAGAAGTGTTTATTACATTAAGTTCTGCGATCAATTTTTTTTTTATTAAATAAGGGAAAGATGAGCGCAAAATTGTATCTTTTTAGCTTATTTTAGCAGTATCTCGCTCTGAGTTCGTCCTTGCATTTTTAGATTCTCTCAATTTACATCAAAATGAACCTACTAATCTATAAATATCTCTTTGCCTAATTTTGTTATAACTGTTCTGACCTAAATTTCAAAATCACACCCCTCGGGATTTTTTCAGATCTTCCGTTTCAGGATCTCTTTGATCCCGAAAAACCAACAAACTTACAAACGACATGGTGACCTATTTAACTTTTCATGAGTACTCAGCCCTATTTAAATGTTTTCCTACATAATTGTATCATCTGTCTTAGATTAAGTATATCTAACTGCCACGAACTGTCATTGCAAAATCATTGTTGGTCACATTTCTAAAACTCTGGTTAATTTAATTGATAGTCAAAACTAAAAAAAGCGGTTCCTGATTTTTCCAAAAGTGTATTATATTTAAATATTATTTTTTTTTTCAGAATATAGTCATGCCTCATCAGTGGATGGAAGGAAACCTCGCGGTATTATCGAGGTGCGCTGTGTGTAATGCAGTTTGCGGTTCAGTTTTAAGGTAAGCAAATATCGACAAAGGACGAATAAAGGGGGTATTCTATTTACATATACATACAATGTGTGTGTTTATTTATTTGATTGTTTACAATATAGGTTTAACTAACTTAACTCCACTCTCTATGAAATACTATTGATTATATAAAAAATTAACTACAAAGCTGACCTAAAGCCTGAAACCTAATATAACAAACTGCGAGAGAAAGCTTGTTTTACAATGACAAATATATCAAGATTAGACACAGTATATTTCACGCTGCTTAGAGTAAAGGAAGCTTATAACATTGAAATCACCATTTGAAAGATGAGTAAATTTTTAAGCTTCTCTTTAGGATTGAATAAGCTTAGATTAGAGATGGCAATACAATATTATGGTGTTCAAGCGTGAATGTCTTATAAAGGGTGCGTAAAAGGTAATGCTGAAAAGTACAAAACAGTTCCCAATATCGGAATTGACTGAGATTTGGTATACATACATAAGCCCAATGACAATACAATATTATCGTGAATGATTTATACAGGGTGCGTGAAAAATAATGCACACTAAAATAAATATAAAAAATATTTTTTTAAAAAACCTTTTATTTATAAACTATTGAACTGAAATGTAAAAAAAATAATTAAACTTACATAAACACAGAACTTTTAAAAGCTTGAGGTGTTATCTCAAGTGTGATGACGTCACATGCCTTAAGCTTTTAAGAAAATATTCAAATTTTCAGAAGTTCTGTGTTTATGTAAGTTTAAATTTTGTTTTATTTTTCAGTTCAATAGTTTGTAAATAAAAGCTTTTTAAAAATATATTTTTTACATTTTATTTTAAACCAATATGAACTAAGTCGTCTCCAGAAACTTCAAAATCAGGCCACGAGAATAGGATTATCTTGCCCCGGGATGACTCCCAATAAAAACAGTGCTTACTGCCTTGGACTAGGTTTGTATTAGGGAATATCTTCTTTATAGGGTCATAATTTTTGTATTTAAAACTAAAGTAGGAGATACCCCGCCCTAGTTGCAGAAACTTATTGGTTTTAATTTTTAACTACATGCTCATAACACTAAATCTAGTAATGACTTCTCTATCCAACATGTGTCAAGTAAACATGCTCATATATCAGTATTCTCTAAGGGCTTAGTAATTATTAATCAGCAACAACTTTTTAAAAATATACATCGCTCACCACTCCAAAATACTAAAAATTCAATGTGATTTAGGTAATTTGGACTTTGGTGTCGGCTATCATAGCTTATCCCAGTGTATGCAAGTCATGTTATTAATATCGTAATGTCGAGGAGAAATCTGCAAAGGACCAGGCACACCGCCCATTAAAAATGGAGTACGGTGAATTTTTCTAATTTTTTTATATGTTTTAGTGCTCGACACTAGTAGTTATTTTGCAAAATTAAATAATTTTTTGTCGTCTAGTTTTTGAAATACAGGGTATTGAAATACGTAATTTAACTATATTTTTTAAGGGTTTCCGCAAGGAAACATAACAAGGAAAATTTTGAGTTAACTATTGTTATGTTTCTTCTCAAAATTCTATTTACAACAAATAAAAAACATATAAATCAAAAAATTAGGTTTGTATACAGGGTGTTTCAAAAAGAAATTTAAAATTAAATAGGTATTGCTTATATTATACTACGTGTTTTAGCTATTTTATTAGAAAAAAATATTTATACAAAAAATAAAAAACATATAAATAAAAAAAATTACAGTTATGTACAGGGTATTTCAAAATCACTACTAAACGGATGAAAAGTGATCTGATGTGTGTTACCATATTTATAAATTCCGTAGACGCCATTTTGATATATACTGAGATTTCAGTTGACATTAAACCTAGACGTCTTAAATCGCTCGACACAATATAGAACTGAAGCTTTCACGGCTGTGGTCAATCCCAATGGTTCTTCGGACTAAGCCATGTCAAAATGAAATCGCGTTTCGCCTTCGGTTACACGATGCATCTTCAGGGATCCCTTGTTCCCTGGACCCTATGTTCATCGGACCGTGGGCCGGTGTAACAATCGGATTCCACCTATGATATATTAGATTCTCTAACTTTCCGTTTATAGAATCACGAGACCGACGCAAGAACTTTGGCTTCTGTTACATTTTATGACATGTCAAGGGGAATGTTGGTGTTCAGATACAATTATTTGTTGTACAATTTATTTCTTTTTGACACATTGTTCAAGTTTCTTAAGACTAGTGAATATAAATCATTCAGTTTCTCCAATATAGATATCACCACAGAACTCCAATATTTTCCAGTATTCTTGTATGTGTTGAAGAATATACGTATGTTGAATCGGCCAAATAATGTTGCAATATTGTCTGTGGTTTCATGTATAAATGGAAGAACTGTAATTCGTATCGGTATCGTTCATTAGTTTCTTCTCGTGGAGTAGGATTATTATGTTTTCTAATTGATCACCTCTGCACAATATCCATTCCCTCTTAAAGCTTGAGTCAGTTTTCCTGTTTTCAATTGTAAAGAAGTTTGACATAAATCGCGAGGTCTCTGTAAACCAAAAAATTAATTATTCGGGTTTTGCTGATTCAGTTGATCAAGAATCAGGGGGAGATAAATCATGAGGCCATATTACACAAGCGTAACGTCTACATATCTGAACCACATTTTTGGTTTTAATGGAGACGACTCTAAGGGTTTCTCCTCAAAAGCGTCACTGAAGATACCATAAGTGACAAGTGGAGATCCCATAGTTTCTCGTGAGGTTTATTCATAAAAAATTTCTTGACAATCGAAATAAATTGATGTGAGGCATGCTTAAATCAGATCTATAATTGAGTTGCCAAGATTATTATGATGAAATAGGTCTGATATTCAAACTGAATCATTAATAGGCACATTCGTATATAGGGATTCTACTTGAAACTGACAAATATATCTTTTAGATCTAATCGGATTGCTTTTAATTTTCTCTTCAAAATGCGTAAGGATTCTGATATACGAATGTATTTTCCCTGTAAATTTAATACAAATATTTTAAAGATATTTACCGATTTTTAAGATGGCGATCCTACTGCACTGACGATAGGTCGAAGGATTTCTGGGCAACAAAAAATTAGAGAAAATTCCAAGGCGCGGTTCGGTGAACATAAGTCGGAAATAAATCTCTTCGAGCTCATTCAATATTCCGATCTCGTGAAGTAAATAGGCTTGAAGATGTCTCGTGCAATCGCAGGCGAAACGTTAGAAAAAATTCCATTTTAACACGGTCTAAACCCAAGAGCCATGATTTCTTATAACACCTTTTTTAAGTTGTGACTTAAATAAAACACTAATTCGTATATTCGATTTACTTTATGCAAAAGGTACTGGGTTTTAAAAAACAGCAGCAAACATTTAATTATATTGTTAGCATCTGATAAATAGTTTATAAAGTATAACGTTATTTAACTATTATTTGATTTAAAAAGTAAATAACCTTCAATTTAGCGTTCCTAAGAAATATTAAGCCATTTTGATTAAAATTTAAATGTCTTCTTTTAATATTTCCTTAATTTCTGCTAATTTTAGCGAGCGCATTATTCAGCACAGGCGAAAATATAAACTCTTAAATCTTATTTATTTCTTGAAATACATTTCTGAAATGAATATTGCAATTAGCGCTCCTTTATTTGATGATAAATCTCCATAAACTTTTATGAAATCTAATTTTATCTAAATTCATGATAATTATAGCCACTTCTCAGAATTAATTTCTTCTCCATGTTTAAATCTCGATAATTCAGTTTAAATTAATATCTAAAACATACTAGGGGTATGCTGAATTGTAGTTTTCCGGGCTATCGAGCCGTGGCCTGTTGGAATTGCTTCCTAACATTTCGGCTACAAATGCGGAAGACATTCTCAAGGGAGTCGAAGTATTCTAGTCGAAAACTCTTGTCTGGTTTTGTTCCCTCAGTTGTGGGTGTGGCTTTACCTGATTAGTCGTCGGGCTTTTCTTTCTTGCTTTTTTTTAGTGCCGGTATCCAAGTTTTAGACAGTTTTCTTTTCTATTAAAGTGTTGTCAAACCGTGTACGGTGTCCATCCAGCGTTAGCATATCTTCCGCGAGCGCTGATTTCTCTGTTTTGTCCTAATCTGCAGGTTTTTTTATACTCAAAAATACGTGTGTTGTTGCTCTTCTCTGTTGTTCCCATATATACCGCACCACAACTGCATGGAATTCTATATATTCCAGGTGTCGTAAGTGGTTCCCTCGCATCTTTTACTGATCTTTAAGACTGCTAAATTGCTCTTGTTGGCTTGTGGATAGTTTGAACATTGTGATTTTTAAGTATTTCTCCAATTCTTTCAGTGACTACTTTAATATATGGTAGACAGGTTTTTGCTTCTGGGGTCGTCTTTTCTTTCTTCACAACCAGCATGGTCCTCCTAGGTTGCTGAGCCTTTTTTATTTCATGTGTTGTATACCCGTTGCTTCGGTGTGCTTTTTCTTGATGATCTAATTCTTGATCCAGGTGTTCTGGTTCACATATTATTTTGCTCGTTCCACTAAGGTTTTTATCACTTAATGTTTTTGATTTGGATGATGATTTGACAACTTGTTTGGGTACCGATCCATATGTGTTGGTTTTCTATGTTCTTTTCTCTGTATTGATACATCTAAGAACAAGATAATATTGTCATTTTATATTTCCATGATGAACTTGATTTTGGGTTGGAGAGAATTGAGATGAGTAATGAAATTTTCCAGTTTTGCTCTGCCATGGCTCCATATTACAAATGTCTCATCTACATTGCCGTACCAGCATGTCGGTTTCTTCCTTACAGTTACTAGTGCTGATTGTTCGATTTTTTCCATGAAGTAATTCACAATCACTGGACTTAATGGGCTTCCGCTTACTACTCCGTCCACTTGTTCATAGAATTCTCCTTAGTATGAAAAACATGTTGTTTGTAGGCAGTGTCGAAATAGGGTCATAATATCTTCCGTGAAAGGTTACTGCAAAAACTGAAGACTTTTTTATGTTGGTACTTTGGGGAAGAGACACATTACATCAAAACTGACGAGCATATCCCCCCAGGGGATGTATAAGACATACTAGATATGTATTAATGGTATATTTTGCTGATTTGCTGGAACGCTACAAATCCGGATGGACTTCATTTTGTCTTGTAGATAGGCAATGTGAGCTTACGAGACATTCAGTTTTTCTAATAAAATTTTAAGAAAGTAGCATTCGTACAAAAAAAAGATAATTCAACACAGTTGCGCACTTCTCATCAGAGCGTTAGAAGTTGAAGAATTTAAAAAATATACGTTGAGTGGGAACCCACGCAATAGAGCATATCACTCAAGTTATGGAGACAAAACGCTGAAGTTCTGAAGCTGCATAGTATTCGCGTCATTAATATGACGAAAAGCGGTATATTATATTTTTATAGTAATGCTAAAAATAAAGTTATTTGAGGTCACATTGCGTATTTGTAAATAGGTTTTTAGACAGAAAAGAATACATAGCTCTAACGCAAATTTCTTCTCATAATAAACAATTGTATCGATTTTGAAGAGATGGCAACAAAATCCGCCGCTCAGATCTTGGGCTTCGACATCTGACGGGACCGGGCGTTAGAAGGCAATAAATACAAAAATACACCGCTTTGTGGGTTAGTGCACCCGATATATTTGGCGGTTATTCGACTCGTCGAATCCTTTAATATTTGCAATGAATATGTTTTGGCCTCATAATTTCTTTAGCCCTTTAGGTGACTTGTCATTTTTAATTGAATTGTTTTCGATTTAGAAATTATATTTTATTTACATTTACAAAACTTGTAATTATCTTTTGTCAGGCTTGAATCTAGTAATTTTTTAAATTAACTAACCCGTAGTTTTAAGGGAATAAAAATTATTAATAAGAAATAACAAACACAATTTTTGGAATTTGAATCAAACCCCCATTTTTAAGGGAAGTGTTGAAAATGAGCACAAACACCGCAACGGTGAATCAAAGTTTTCACAAACTGCTTATACAGTATCTAGAGGGTTTTTCATCTGTACCAGCAAAAATTCTATTGTGAAGACCGTTTTCGTCAACAATCTTGCCACTACTAATGTCAATAAAATTTAATTAAATTAATTCGCTGAAATTCCGTTTCCTGTTTCTGGTATACGTTGACACTGACAAACATAGTTTATCATTAATTAGTTTTCAGTCTGAAAATATGATTGCAACTAAATGTGTGTTTTGTCACGCGCCGACGTAAAGAAGCATGTTCGACTGTTGTATACGTTTTCTAACGCAAATCTATACAATTCTCACGCAAAATATATTATTAAATTAAAAATGATAATGAATAGTCTTAGATAACAAAATGAACAAAATATTTCCTAATTTGCATAAATTTCAACAAAATAACTTCAATATTTACTTTTTTAAGAAAGGATATACAAGATTTGTTTGCTTATATTGGCAACTTTTACGTATTAAAACATTGCTATGAATTACCTTTCAGAAATTAAAAAAAATAATCATGCTTCAAAATTAATGACCAAATCAAATTGCAATTAAACGATTTAAAATTTGTATAACAAAACTTTACATATTGTGTGCCTCTTGTGTCTCGGTACTGTATTTGTCACATAGTTTCAAATTTTGTTAACTTGCTCCTCAGATTTGAATGTTAATAATTAAATATTGCTAATATAGCTACCTGCAAATAAGTAAGTATCGGATAATAAACCATTTAATTTAAAGATGATGAAAAAAGGTTAAAAAAAGCCGGCAAGAACACAGGTGTATTAAACGATGTACTGGTTAGTAAAACAGACCGAAAAGGTATATGATCATTCAGTCGGTATAATTAAAACTTTACATGTATCAAACGACAAAATATAACGCTGACGAACACCAAAATCACATTTTAAAACATTTTTTCTGCCAGAAGCAGCTGTCTTCTATGACGGCATGTTGGAACGGACAGAGTAATGGTTGACATAGGATTAAAAATGAATATAACTACTAAAAAGCTATGATATACGAGTATTATATTTTATGTCCATTTGTCAAATGAATGTTATTTTAAATATAGCAAGTCCAACTAATCAGTTTATATGTACATCGATTAATTCGCGATGGTTTGACCAACTTGAATAAAAAGTTCAGGGAATATTCAAGATGACGAAGTGGTCCCATAGCAAGCATATTTAAAAAAATGTTAAAAATGGCGGGATAGCCCCATTTTGAATTTTAAAACCCTTTCTGTCAGATTATTTCTATTCAAAATTGTTTTTTTTAAGTGTGGCATGAGGTTTGTCTAAAACTATTGTATGCAGATTAGCCTAGACGTTGAGATATAAATTTTCTTAAACCATTCTTCATTTAATGTATATTTATATATTTTGACTTCCCTGGTAAGAGAGAAATATTGTAATCGAGAAAAATCACCCCCAGGAGTTTTAGCATATTTTTGCGTTCGATCCTGAAAAACATGTTCTTCTATTTCCATCGATTTATATGTCGTTAGTATGGCTCACTTATACGATTGACTAAATTTTGGTCACAAATCAACAGTCCTATACGAATGAAATGATAAAATTTTGGTAAAAATACAATATGGCGGCCTCACAAAATGTTTAAAAAATCAATATTAACAAACTACTTATCGAATGGACCTCAAATTTTTTGCACAAATCAAGTGTGAGACAGGAATATACTGGTACAAAGCCATTATGGCGGAACAAATTCAGTAAAATTTCATTTTCTGGAAACCTTCCTTTTATAGAGAAAATTAATAAATAGCATACTTTTATTTTTATCGACTGTAATTAAAATTATAAAAATAATAGTGATAATAATAATAATAATAATTATTATTATTATTATTATAATAATAATAATAATAATAAAGAGAAAATCACTTATTTAATTGACATGGCTGTGGTCAACGACGAGAACATCCAAGCGAAATACAGTGAGAAGATCGCCAAATACACCGACTTGGCAATGGAAGTAAAAAGGCTGTGGAAACAGGAAAGAGTCATCATTGTTCTTCTCGTCATATCAGTAACAGGTCTCACCTCAACAACGTTTACACCGCATTTGGCTCAATTAGGACTTAATACAGACATTCACAGGAACATCCAGAAATCGGTCATTTTGAAAACATGTAGCATAGGTAGATCATTTCTTAATACACAATAGTTGTTTTTTTTTTCATTTCCTTTTTTTTATTTTTTGTACTGACTTGGTATAATCCAGTCATTATAAAATACAACCACAGGAATACTGTGAGACAAGAAGTCATAAAAACAGTAATAATAATAATAATAATAATGATAATGATCAAAGATATCATCATCAGATAATTATCATCATCCTTAATACGTTTGTGCCCTATTATAAATACCAATCAAGTTCAGTGCTTGAAAATAATGCCTTCAAACTGTACTATGACTGGGCAATTATCACCGACAGACGGGTGACGAATAATGGGCCTGATATGGTATTGATAAATAAGGAAACAAAGACAGTTTATTTGGTAGATGTCGCTGTACCCAGGAATAATAACGTGTTCGATAAATATGAAGAGGAAAAGGCCAAATATGTGGAGCTGGCTATCGAGAAACAGCGGATGGTTCATGTGATGCCGATCGTTGTATCATCAACTGGACTAGTTCCAAAAACACTATAACAGAACCTGAAAATCATAGGACTGCATACTAACACCTTCATCGACATCCACAAGGCAGTCCTGCTTAGTACTTGCACCATAGTAAGAAAATTCTTACAGGACAACACATACAACTTGTAAGGGCTTGTAACCCAACATTTGTTGAAAAATTGATTGTCAATTTCGATGATAATAATAATAATAATATTGATATTACTACATTACAATTTCCCCTTTTAATGAATTCTACTACTTATTTTATGAGTCAATGTTTTGGTTTGGTTATGTTTGTTTTATGTACATTGTAAAATGTGTTTTGTTTATAGTCTTAATTTATAAACTTATTTTCCGACTGAGACCTACACTTTGTGTATATATTTGTGTTAGTTATTACAAAATAATTGTATGAATATATAAACTGTTTTATTTGAATATAATGAAATTTTAGACGAAGAAAGTTCAGGAAAAAGCGAACTTACCGATTTTTCTACAGTACGAAAAGGGCAAAAACTTCTTTTAAAGCTGCTTCATCTTCTATTTTTTAAGGATAATATGAACATTGTTCCATGATTAACACTAAATAAGTCTAACGTATAGGTTAATATTTACCGAATATATTCATTATTTTTTATGTCTTTAATTAATTTAAAGACTATTATTTTTATATATTCTAATTTAATTTATAGTAAAGCTGTAAAATTTGGAAACCAAGAATAACTATAGAATAGAAAAATACAAAGTACAAAAATAATGTTTGCTAATGCTCTTGTACCTTCTAAGTATAAAAGATTTTTCCTATTTCGAGAATATTCAGTAACGCCAGAATCTCTTAAGTTCATAATAGCGACACCATAAAGGAAATTTCTCGCCTCATATTGCTGACTCATATTCGCCATTAAAAGCCCATTTGCGTTGGATGTTTAGGGGTAAAGTTTTTTATTAAATTAGAAATATCTTGGCCCAGACCGAGCCCAAACGTGTTATCTAGTTTAATAATCCCTTTATTAATAACGCACCCAAATGACCAACTAGAGAGTTATTTCGTGTTTGGCTATTTGAATTAGCTTTTGGGCGCTTTAGTGTATACCCAGACTTTCGGATTTAATCAGCTCTGATAATAACTTCTAGTCAAAAGCAGCAAATATTCCAAATCATAAAACGAGAGTGGGGAGTAGACTTTCTAACATATACACAAATTCGTATATTTAATGTAAGAAAATGGCTGTTCCATCATTTATCTGTTCATTTGTTTGCTGTGTTAATTTTTTCTTTTGATGACATGAAGTAGCCTTTTTATACTTCAAACCAATGACAGATAATAGTTTGAATAAACTATTCGTCCAATGTCAAATATATTTCCCCAAATGGATCCGAACTTTGTATTGTATTATCTGTAGTAAAGCTCAAATGACCTGCGACACTAATATTTGTGGTTAATTTGCATTGTTTCATCATCCTAGAGCTATGCTGAATAATTGAAAAAATATTTTTATATCTAAACATTTAAGGAAATTTGACGTGTTTCACTATTTTTTAAGTGAGCTTAATACTTCTAAGATACATTTTTTTTGTTGTTGCCGTTAGTAAATAATTTTTCAAAATGCAAAAAAAAAAAAATATTGCTTTTACAAAGTTGTAATTTTATTATGGTTTATCATGCTTACCACTGAAATTAAAAAACAATGGACAGGCGATTTCGATAGTTGCATCTCTGTGCCAGGCGAGCATATACTCCCTATGTTTTATGTATTTTTATGTTGCTTTTACAAAGCTATAATTTATAAGAGATGTTCATGCATGTGTTGTAAGGAACTATGTAAAAGGACAGGTAATTCTTTTAATTGCAAGTGACTTCCAGGCGAGCAAAATTGTAGATTGGTTAACAATATGCTGAATACTGGCACGTGATTTACCAACAGTTTCTCCAATATTTCCGTAAGACTTGCCCCGTTCCCTAAAATGATTTTTCGTACCGAATTCGGAATTTCAAGGTTTTTGTCACCCATCTTCCGTGAAATGGTTTTTAACACTACCAAAAGTTTTAAACGTATGCTTAACTAAGAACATATTGTTAATGTCATTCTTATTAATTTTTTAAACATGCCAGTTTTTACCTTTTACTACCATTATTATGTGGAATTAACCTTGGAGCGGTCGAACTTTATTTGTGGAGTTTACGATAAAAACACTTCAAAACGTCTAGTAATGTTTACGACCAATACACTATCACACAGCCGTAATATATTGATTATTAGAAGAAAACATAACATAAAATACAAAGAGATTGTGGTGCAAGCAGAAATAGGTGCTACAAATAGATACCACGTTGATTGCTATAGTTATTTCTTAGCAGTAACTAAAAAATACAAAGGGGGGTCAGAGCTCTAACACCTAAAGTGAGTAAATTTATTGAATATTTCAGTGCATAAGTTCCCAATTTTTTCCAAAAGTCGATCAGAAAATATTAATATTTTTGAAGGAAAAAGTTAATATTTCCTAACAGTAATTTTCCGTTGCCTGGCAACAACTAAGTGTAATCCTTATACGAGCCTACACTTAGTAGTTGCGAGGCAACGGAAAATAACTTTTGGGAAATATTTATTATATACTGCAAGGAAAGTAGTCTTTATTATATTTCATTTAAAGCACCTTATTTTCGCCTGAATTTGCACTCTAGGAAAGTGAGTTTTTCCGTGTGTGCGCACAACATTTTGCTTGTTTCCTTGCGCTAAATAAAATACCGAATCTGTCTTTAAAATATGAGATACAACGAAATAAACTAAATTTAAGAAAGCCTATATGCCGTCTCATACCTATTTAACATGCATCTATTTCGTATTTTAATTTGTAAATTGTGATTATTTAGAAAAAAAATTATAATATTTTTTGACATTTTGGCAACCTTAAATGTCAGAATTAAAAAAAATCTTCTTTGAAATAAACCACTTTAGCATTTCTGTAGCAACAGTGTTTGTATTATTGGCTTTCATTAATTTCTGTCAATTAAATTTAATACTTTACTTATTTAAATATGTAGGTTTTTATTTTAAAAAAAGTATAATAAAAAATATTGTTCATTTCCACCGCATGACTTCCCTTCCCCTGTCATGCGCGCACGGAAAAATCCTTATTTCTGCACTACTATTCCTTACATTTGATTGGAATAATGTATATGCTTTGAATTGCCAGTCTTGTCTTGCGACACGACAGGCCATTATCTTTACGGTCATCCGGAAATATTCAACTTTTCCTACTAGGTACACAATGTAATATTTATTATACATTGATTTTTTTTTCATTGTTGGAATAATCTGGACAAATGAAGAATATATAAACATATAGAAATTTAAAAAAATATAATTTTTCTCCTCTTCGCTGTCCATTGTTTTTTAATTTCAGAAGTTTGCATTATAAAACATTAAAATTGTAGCTTTGTAGAAGCAACATAGTTTTTTATTTTTTTTTTGCATTTTGAAGAATTATATCAATTAACAATTTCCAGACAACAATTTGTTATCTGGAAAGTAATAAATTTATATTATTATTATTATTAATTATGGCGCAACCCGCTATGGCTCGACAGGTCATTACCATTCCCACTGGCTACTATTTGAACATCTGTTTACAAATATCTAGCCTTGTTAAAATACCTTAGTCGAACTCGCCACTCGCTCTTCTACTATTAGGACCTGCTTTCAACTTGATCAGCAACTAATTGTGCTTTTATCATAAATTACTATATAAATAAGTAATCAAATGTAACGTTGATATGAAAATTAGAATATGACTTTTGAATTTAGGATATTTCCGCACTTTTGTAGAAAATGCGTTTTCCATCCTTGTTAGGAAAAATACTGTTCGTTTTCTGGGGACTCTAAAACATCGATTAAACTCAGCTTATATTTTTCGAAGATTTTTGCTATTCTTATACTTTCCCTATTTAGCCTATATTGTAAATTAATAATAGTATATTGGCTGTTATATCTTATATTTGGCTGGACATTGGTCTAGTTTGCTAGACTAATAGTCTGCCGGTGATCCGCATCGACCTAGCACACTCTGCAGATATCATATGATGAATTAATAATTTAATGTTCATTCCGATAATTTTAGAAAGGAAGTTCTTGTATAGGTCAACAAATGTAGATTTTCGTAACAAAATTACCAACCGGAATCCGAGTGCGCCATCTCACTCAAGATAGTTTATGGTAATATTCCATTATATTGTTGCGAATTTAGCCCTAGTTATAGATTTGTTAAGATTTAGATGAGTTTATTTATTATTTGTTATTTTATTTAAGTAGACTTACCTTAATTTTTAACCATGTATCGACTATGATAGTGTCAAAAATCTTTCTCGAATGTTCTATTAGGCTTAATTCTTCTCACCCTGTAGTATTTAGATTATTCTAGAACTTTCTAGATCATTCCATCCTTTTCTAAAGGCTATATAAGCGCGCCGCGAGGCCACATTTTGATTCAGTTTAGTTTGAGATTTCAAAGTGTAAACAAGTAGACAGGGACAGTTTTAGGTTGCCTTAGTTACGAGTGTTATGGTATAACCAGTCGTTACCTGTACTACCTGTAAGCTGTATTTTGAATAAAAGGGGTGCATTCAGAAACTACGTGTTTGGTTACCGGCCAATCCGGAACAATATTTTCTACTATCTATCATTTTGTTTGTATTTTTTATAAACAATTTAATGCAAAAAATCGCTTTTTGTTCCGTTTTTAGCTTATAAAATCAAAACTAATGAAGTAATCTTGATGGTGTAAAGAGATGAATTGTTGAGAATAAAATTATACACAATATAACAGTTACATGACTTGATCGGATCATTAGAACAGGAGAAAAAAAAAACGAAAAACCGGAAAAATTAGACTTTTATTCGAAAATTGATATCTCCGTTATTTCTCAAGTTGTAGCGAGCCTTTTGCGAAATAATAGTTGATTTACTTTATGCATAACAAAACCAGGCGCAGTAAGATATTAGTTTTTGTACAATTGCGATTTGAATTTTTTAATGCACTATTTTTCAGCGTGCCTGGATGCGTCGAGGATGATCCTATTTGAATTTTTCAAAATCATATCATTTCGCGCTAAAGTTCTGTGAAATACGCGAAAAATACTTCCAGACATGATCAGTAACGGCCGGACGTGGGGAAGTAGCGAATTAGCGGGGGAACGCTCGGCAGCCGATGGGAACCGTAATAATAGAGACACTCAGCGCGTAACGTATTCCTCTTCAACTTTAATTATCTTATTATATATATTAGCAACTGCAGAAGCTATTAATTTTTTATGATATTGGGGTAACTGAATCCGAGAAAACTTACATTGCGCAAAGAATTCGCGGGAATACTGCTATCGGACGTTTTGCTACATAGCCTTCGCTATTAAGCTTGATAAATAAAGCATTTCGTTATTATTTTCATTAAATAGTTAAATTTATCGTGAGATATATAATGGTGAAGAGAGTTAAATCAATGTCAAGAAACGTTAATTGGTCTGTATTATCGGACTAAATACCTACATATTAGATTAGACTAGCTGATCTTAATCCTTAGAGTAAGAATTAAAATAGAGATCACAATTCATTCATAAATCACGTTAGGGGTATGCACCAACATGGTTCCCCTATTTTTCACATTCTATCGACCAATGTTTACAATAAAACAAGAGGTGGGAGTGGCCTAGGTTCAAGCACATAACCGTTTGGTAACGACTACCAGTGGCAGCGCGACTTTTTACTTCCCGCATAAATAATTATCATTAATACAGTAATAGTATTTACGACATAGTAAACTTTTAATATTTTTTAAATTAAATTGTGAAATTATACTAAGATTTAGAAATCACCAAATCGCATCCGGAAAAACGAAATTGTTTTTCATTTATTGAATTAATTACTTACAAATTTTAAAGAAATAATCGCTCCATACTCCACCTTCTAAAATCAACCCATTAAGCTAGGTATGTTTAAAACGAAATTAGTTATGTATATATTATTAAACGAGTTTTAAACTAAAAAACAATGCTTTTAACACGCTTTTATTGGCTTCCTACTCGTCTGAATGTATATTAGTATATCTGATTCAAATTTTGCAATGTATTTTTTACCACTTCCACTTACCCATTATTTTCAAGTTTTACATGCATACACTTTTGAAATTTTTTAGTCAACGTTTAGAAATTCAAAATGGCGGCGCCAATACTGCGCCGAATTTTGTTACTTCGGTAGATTAAACTAAAAATCGGTGCCTAGGAAAATTTAAGAGTGTCAGCATTTAAAAATTTAAAAAATATCAACATGGCGGACGAATTTTAACATTTGTGCGGATTATTTAAAAATGCACAGCAAAATTCAAAATGGTGGCGCGAATATTGCTAAATTTTGTCATTTGTACAGATTCGGCTGAAATATCGGTATCTAGAAGTATTTAAGAATGAAAGTTATGAAATTTTAGTCAATATTTGAGAATTAAAAATGGCGGCCCCAACATCGCAGACTAATTTTAAAATATTTGCAGATTTTATTAAAAATCGGCATTTGGAGGTATTTAGGAGTGAACATCATGAATTTTTGTTCAATTTAAATATTCAAGATGATAATGCTAACATGGCGGTGCAATTTAAACATTTGTATAGATTTGACTGATGTGAGGTAAAGGAATTTTGAATACATGTCATACATTTTTGGTAAATATTTAAAAAATCAGAGCAGCAATGCTAAGATTGCGAGCGAATTTTCACATTTATGCAGATTTTATTAAAAAGCGATATTAAGAGTGCAATTCATACATTTTTAGTAATTAATATTCAAAATGGCCATGTTATCAATCAATCAATCAATCCAATAAGTACTTTTTCAGATATTTTTAAACATTTAATTATACCACCATTTTATTCAGCCATTTTAAATTTGTCTCAAAATTTTCGCCAGTAGTCGATCGGGGTTGTCATATCTAATTAAAACTTTTGGTACTGGTGTAATTTCATCTGAGGTTTTGGGTATTTTAGCACGTTTTATACTATTTTGCAATAAAAGTAGTTTCTTTATACTACTTAGAAACTAATATTGGAAAAACATTACTATTCTTTGTATGAAGATGTTTTGCATCATGTTTAAATATATTCACGGTAATTAAATCCGTGTAAACATTGGAATGGCTGGCTAGGCTTGCCATCTCGTCGTACGATCGACCTTATACTGTAAGGTAATCTTGGCAGTGGCTAAATATGTAAATAATGAATTCTATTTTTGTTTGTTTGTTGTTAAGAAGTCCATTTTAAGTGCAGTAGATATTTGATTATTAACTTGTGTTAAGTAGTCTTTCTCCATAATAATGCAAATTTATTTTGAAGAAAAAAAAGTATTATGCATTTCGGAAATATTTTTCATCATATATTTCATCATCAGAGACTACAAATTTATTAATCTTTTAAAAGAAATATTAACAATATTGTGGGGAATACCTATATATAGAAGTAAATATTTAAATTCCTACTCTACTTAAGATGGTTTATAAAATATACATAAGCTTATAAACGGTCGTTTTTGATCAAGTTTGAAAGCATTTTTCGCGTATTTCACATAATTTTAGCAAGAAATGAGAATATTTGTTTTGTAGTATGATACCTGTACTTTCTATAGGACTTTGCAGAATTCAAATCGGATTATCCACGACGGATCCAGGCTCGCTGAGACAGGGACATAAAAAAATCAAGTCGCAATTGTGCAAAAACTAATAATTCTACAGCACCTGGTTTTTGTAAGCATAAACTTGAGAAATAACGGAGAAATATATTTTTGAAAAAACCTTAATTTTTTCCGGTTTTTTCTCTTCTTCTAATAATCTGATTAAGTCGTATAACCATATCATATTGTTTGTCATTTTATTTTCTACAATTCATCTCTTTAAACCATTAAGAATGCTTCATTAGTTTCGGTCAAAAACGAGATAAAACGCGATTTGTTGCATTCAATTGTTTATAACAAATAAACAAATGCTTTTTAAATATGTTGTCAATAAGTCCTAACTTTATAAAAGCTTATCATTAATTTTATTATATGATTCTTTCAATTTAGTAACATTTGGTTCAAACTAACTTTCAGCTTTATTTGCAAATATTTTTGTTTTGTTATTTGGCTTTAAGTTTTTGCAAAAAGATTTTGAATATAATTACAAAGGTAGAAAAATGTAGTATCCCTACTATGGTTGAAAAATTGGAATTTTAATCTCAGGATTTTAAAGGCAAAGTAATGTACATGAGTACCTCGTTTTGCCATTACAAATTGCTTCAAAACTAATTGCCATTTCTACGATATCTACCCTTGCTTTAACTAAAATTTTAAAAGTATTTACAAAGAAAAAGGAAAAGTTCTTAAACAGTTTTTTAGCTTCTGAAAATGTAATTGAATTTTTCAAATAAGATGGTTTTTAATTTCTAGCGAGTTAACTATTTAGTTCTTAATTGCCTAAACGGTATATAACTTAGAAAGCAGTTTTTCTTTATGTTAGAAATTAATAATTTTACTAAATCATTCAATTATGAAAAAGCAGGTTTTAATTATGTTTAAAAATCAGGTATTTTAAGTTAGAAAAATGTATTGTTTTTTCTCGCTCACGAATTTTTGCTGAGAATTAACCCTCGTTTTCGACTCGGGACGATTTTCGACATAAATTCGTGACTTCGAAAAAATTTTCGTTAATAATTCAAGCACTAGAGATAAGTGAGAATTTTTCACTTCATGGCTTTAGGATTTTACAAAGGGGTTCATAGAGAGAATTTAAACATAGTTAATACAATTTATATTTGGTAATTTTTTTTTGTGGTATGTTATTGGGTTTGAGTTGCTCAAGAATAGCCCAGTCCGATTTTACAATTTAATTGTTACTCTATAACTGACAACTTGCTACCAAACTAAAAACCATACAAAACATAAAAGAAAACAATCTAACACATTTTAACATTTATGTAATATTAAAGTTTACAGAACTCATGGAGAACAAAAGTATAGTCGAATGCGATTTTATCGTGCGAGTCCAAAGGTCACCAACATTATGAATCAAATCAGAAAACACAGTGAATACCAAAATGTTGTGTGATTCTTTTATCGAGCTATTTAATCTCGATGGGCTATTTATAAATATACAGAGAGAAAGAAAATAGGTTTTTTTATTATATTACTCAATATCATTAAGATAACCACTTAATATTATTTTATAATATTAAATGACGAGGGACTAAATAAGAAAATTCGCTAAATATGTATTTGGTTAACATTTTTTGGTTGGCAAAAACAAAAATACACAAAATGGCAAGCGCCTTAATAAAGTCGGAAGGCGGTTCGAATCAGTGGAACAATCAGGATATGTTCTATTTATACAGCCACTTAATGAAAGTGAGATTGTTTTATCAATCACAAAAAATTATGAGCCCCGCTTGTCCTAAAAATCTAACCACTTATACAGTGTCATTTATTTAAATGCGGGCCACCCCTGTGCAAAGAAAACTTGTTTTTTTGTACTGTAATAACAAAAAAAAATTATTTTGCAAAAATATTATACACTTTTGTTATAAACACAAGATAATTAGTTATTACTTCCCTCGTGAGATTTTTTCAGATCTTTACTTTTAAGGGTCCCTAGATGCCGGAATGTTTTCTCAATTCCGTCTGTCTGTAGTTATGTCTGTCCGTCAGTCTGTCTGTTCGTAGCATAGCTAAAAAACTACTTATCCGATTTATTCAAATTTCAGTCTAGCCTGTGTTTAGCCTGTATTTTTCGTTAGCCCCGAGTTTCTGGTAAAGCGGTTTTACCGGTTTTTATATATCAAATTTTGTCTTATAATTAATAAAAAAATTACTTATTTTAAACACGCTTTAAAATTGGATCAAGTATTCTATAATTATTTATTTATTGCCTACAAAATTACAAATGTACTAAAAAAGTAAGCAAAAAGATGGTGTCAAATCTAATAAAACAATTTTTAAATTAAAATTCACTGGCTAATATCCAGGAGCCAGTGAAAGCTCTGAGAATCGGTATAAGGAATGTACAGAAACTTGTGCATGAAAAAAAAACATAATTTACTTCGGAAGAAGATTAAGAAATATACACGAAAAAAATCCAAAGGCAAAAGACTTAAGTTACAATGTAAAAATGGATATTTATAATTCAATTTATGATTTATACACGTCAAAGACTAATATAATCCTTCAGAAACTTTTTAATATTATAGACTAAAAAATATCATCATCACTTAAAAAGTCCTCATCTTTTGAGTCGTCCTTAAATGGCGAAAATGATCATTAGTGCTATTTCGACATCTAGAACTCGTTCTCGATTCCACCAATCCCATATTAATTTCTCCGTATGTTCCACAGATTTCTTCCAGTACTCCGGCGTAATATAATTTAATGAATCTTGCCAATGTGCACTTCATCTGATGTAAGACCATCGTTCACGTGTTTTTCGTAATATGATTTTTCCCCAGCCCATATTAATTCTATTGCGTTAAACTGGCAATGGTATGGCGGCAGTCGTAAAACCTCATGTCCATTTTCCCCTAATATTTTATCTACGGCATATATTGTTGGTTTTTTACTAGATTTTGCCATTAAACGAAGTTCTTATTTCAGCATATAGGGGAAAGGATTTTATTTTTGTTTTATTAGCCAGTCATAAATATCACTTTTCTACCAGGATGAAGTAGGTTGTTTATTTAAGATTCTTGAATGATAAGATGCATTGTCCAGAATGATTAAAGATGGAGCATCTAAATTTGGAATCAGTTGTTCTTTTAACCACTTTTCAAACAGTTCACAATTCATAGTATCATGGTAGTCCATACTTTTGAATGTTGAAGAAAACAGTAAACTTGCACCTGGGAGAAATCCTGTTGAAGAACCTGACTCTTGACACTTTTTACAGACTCGTCCTGCCAAGATTTCGAACCACTTCCATTAGAAAAGATCCAAGTCTCGTCTAAAAATACCACTTTTCTAAATTTTAAATTTACATTTTCCGTGTATTTCTTTAAAAACTGGATACGCTGACTTGCTATATGTGGCAACTCTCATAAAAATCTTCGATTACAGTCCTTTTTATATCGAAAACCCAACATTTTTATTAATTTTGACGAGTTTAGTCCAATTTCCAATATGCCTCGATTTTTTAAAGCTTCTTTTAAAACATGAAGGGTTATATTAGTTTTTGATGTGTATAAATCGAAAATTGCATTACGAACATCCATTTTTACATTGTCACTTAAGTCTTCTGTCTTTGGCTTTTTTCGTGTACATTTCTTAATCTTCTTCGGTAGTAAATCATGCTTTTTTTCATGCACAATTTTCTACACAGTCCTTATACCGATTCCTAGAGCTTTTGCTACTGTTTCCTGGATATTGGCCGGTGAATTTTCATTTTCGTAATATTTTATTAGATTTAATACCATTTTTTTCGCTTGTGGATGCAAAAAACCCGAAAATAGTTTTCTATTACTCATTTTGTCACTGACTTGTCAATCTGACTTTGAAGTGACATCGCTCAAAGATTTTTGCAACTGTTGGTATTTATATGTTTATCCTCTTTTTTTCATATGAAAATATCATAGGCTATCTAATTCATCTTCCGGATTTTATGCGGAGGATATGATTACACGTAATAAAAGAAAAACAAACTTAAAAAGTTTGTCTTTGATAAATCGTATGACCCGCACGATACCGCTGCTTTTGACTATAGGAAAATATTTAAGTAAATAAAACTGTTTTTATAAAGATAAAGAAAATATTGGAATGAGACAATTCACTGAACTTTTACGGATTTGCTAGCTCTGGGAAAATATTTTTGGGCTGATGATTGTGTTAGAATATTACGTCTGGTTATTTCGGTAAAGTATATTCATTTTATCACAAAACCATATTTCTTCAACGTCTTCTAGGGCTGTACTTGTTCTAACCTAAACATTAATCTTATTCTCTGGTAAATAATTTTATTTGTTTCTGACAGTCTAGTTAGTGGCTTGCAGGAAGTCGTTAAGTGGCTTGTAGGAAGTCGTTTATTGCTTACTATGCTTTATCAGCTATGCGATTCAACAAGGGTCTATTTTAAAACATGGAGCAGTGTTGTGGTTGACCACATAATAATTTATTTTAACCTAAAGTTAAATAATAACAAAAAAATTGTTTGTGTAAGGGGTTTATTTATTTATTTATTTATTTAGTGGACATACGGGATACAAACAGGTACAAAGGTACTTAAATACATAAACTAATAATATTTAAGCTACGTATATACTATCTAATAATTCCTATATAAATCTATATATCATCACTTGTATATTTAATTATTTAACAGATTTTTTTTAAGTAATTTTAATAACATTTGCAGACGTATAAAATATATCTAGTGGATTACTTGCACTTTTTACAACCTTACGCAGTGGAGAGTTATATGAACAATTTGTTCGTCGAAATGGTACACAAAACAATTGATTTGACCTAAAATTAACTTGGGGAACATTTAAACATACCAGTAAAAGAGAATCCGGACTAATCTATATTACAATTAATGATTTTATATAAAAACTATATGTCCGAGATAGCTCTTCTATTAGGTAAGGATAATATATTAAAATGTCTTCGAGCCAATGACATATCATCAAACTGATCATTATCTTTAAAAGAAAAACTTTAAATTTTTATTTTGTATATGCTCTAAGTGGTTTATATACACAGCGTATCTCGGGTTCCAAATTACACTACCAAAATTTAATTTGCTGAAAACGAAAGAATAATTAAAGACAGACGATTGCTTTTATATTCGTAAACCTAACAGCACTTACGCAGAACATTCTGGATGATTGAGAAGCCATTATTTTAATATGTCGATCGAACAATCAAATGTAATACCCAAATCACGCACAGAATCAACTTTGGAAAGGGTGTTGCCGCCTACCTTATCATCAAACAAATATTTATCCCTATTACGCGAAAAGGTTATTGAGGAGCATTTATTTAAATTAAAAAAAATTACAATTATGAAAGCAAGATTTCATTTTATTGATGTATATAATGAAAAATAGGGGACCGAGATGCGATCCCTGTGGGACACCCGAGGTAGGACTAATCGAGTCTGAGCAGCAGCCTTTAAGAGACACAAAGAGTAATCTATCCTTAATGTAAGAGTCTACCCATTTTAGGAGGCAGCCACCCACACCAACTTCAGCCAGACAAGTAAGAAGAATATTATGGCTTGCCTTATCAAATGCTTTGCTGAAATCGGTGTATATGGCGTCTACATGTACTCTATTACCTAAATTATCATCAAGGTACTCAGTATAAAAGAATAAATTGGATTCAAGGGATCTTTCAAAAATCTTTTTCAAACATTTTCGCCACAGCTGACAACTTACTAATTGGGCGATAATTCATTACATCTTTCCGATTTCCACGTATTCCAATATTGGGACAATCTTTGCAACTATCAGAAAAATATTCCGCAGTTTAAGGACAAATTGCATAATAAGGTTAGCGGCCTGGAGATTCCTTGAGAGGAAGACTCAACAAAGCTTGCGTAACCTCAGAATCACTAACTAACTAAGCAATCATTTTCTGTATTTATATTTGAATAATTAAAATTATGCCTTTCCGGCTCGAAAACACTTGAAAAATATGGGTATTTTACTTATACACTGTCTTTTTAGGGAGGCGTAATTCCAAAAACGACGAGTTAATAGTTATGTCGTAATACTAATTTGGGTTCACATAAAAATACTATATAACGCAATATAACTTACCGGAAGAACTCCACCAATGGAAGTTTCTCTTAGTTCGCCGTTTAGTATAATGCATTTTGATTGGCGTTATATTCATAGACGCGCATCTATGAAATATCGTCGTTGTCCTGGCTATTGGTCGTACCTCAGATTATTTTAAATTTAGGATTTACTATTTCATAAAGAAAAAACGTTCCTTGCTTGACATACCTTTATCCATAATTGCAATAAAAAATTATTGTTGTGTTTTGTTCGTATCTAGCTTAGTTTTCGATAAAAAAATCACTTTAAGCCAGTCTAAATGTTTTTACACCTACCTGGGTGAGTGTACCTTACTGGTTTCAGCATACAGTGATAGTACTGCCACTGTCATATCAGTAAATTTTAAAGTTGTCAATTAGCAGTGATTCCTGACAACTGACGTGCACTTTATTTATGGATTAGCAAATAAAAATTCGGAAGGGGCACGGAGAATTTACCAAGACAGATATCCTAACAGAATAATTCCATGTGCCAAAACATTTAGAATGATACATGTAAGATTAAGTAAAACTGGTAGTTTTAATAAAATTACAGGTGGTGGAAGACCAGAAACTGTAACAAGAAGCTATATACTTAATGTGGTCGAAGAAGATCATTCAAGATTATGCAGCTTCAAATCAGCCCAACAACAGTTTGGATAATTTTAAAAAGACATCTACTGCTTCAAGCTTTACTGCCTCGAGATTTTCACCCAAGATTAATGTTTTGTAGGTGTTTGCTTCATACGGTGGCACACAGTAACAATTTTTTACCAAACATTTTATTTACGGACAAGGCAAATTTTTCACGAGATGCTATCATTAATTTTCATAACAACCATTTTTGGGCCATCGAAAATCCCCACGTTATTAAAGGAAGTCATTTTCAGCAATACATTTTTCTGAACCTATGGGTAGGAATTATTGATGACTACCTAATTGGCCCATTTTTTTTACCAGGTGAATCCTGTAGAGGCTTGCGAGAACATCTACCCAATTTGTTAGAAGATGTATCCCTACATGTAAGAGCGAATATGTGGTTTATACACGAAGGGGCCCCATCTCATTTTAGTGTCATTACATTACTTACCCTAATCGTTGGATCGGACGTGCAGGACCTCAAAATTGGTCAGCTCATAGTTCTGATATCAATCCTCTAGATTTCTTCTTGTGGGGTCATCTGAAGGCTCTGGTTTATAAAATTCCTGTAATAGATGTAAACGACTTGTCAAATCGATTAATTGACAATTGCAATGTCATAAGAAATATTTTAGGGATTTTTCAACGTGTCAGACAATCAATGACGAAGCGATTGCAATCGTGTATTTTATCAGATGGTAGTCATTTTGTTCATTTACTTTAAGGTCGAAATTGCTTATTTTTTATTTTTCTGTTATTTATGTATAGTGATTAATACATAGTTTTTATTTTTTTAATGTTGTCCATGGATACATTTTAAAATGGTTTAAGTCACTGGACTTAATAACTTCAATCTAGTTAGGGCTAAATTAGCGCCTTAGTACTAAAAGTGGCACTTCCAAATTTCAACCAAATCGGCTGAAGTATATTTATGTGGTTGATAAAAAACCGATTTTTTTTATAAAACTTTAACACCCCGTATATAAGAATCGAGACAACTTAGGACACATGTTCATACGAACTTTTTTTCTTATAATGACTTAAGGAATCACCTCCTGGAGTTACGTATCGTAGTTCGAAAGCACCCTATGTATAGAGAATTACCACGTTCATACTGTATGCGTACCTATAAATGGCAAAGAAATAAAAATATTAATTCGACACTAATTTACGTATTTATTAATTAATACAAATATTGTACAAAACTATTAAATCATTTTCTAAATTACTTACTAAAAAGATTGTGTCTTATCGCTTAATACCGTTATTATAAGTAGAAATCAAAATACAAGAGTTCTAACCACACTACACCACAACTTGTTACGTTCTGGACGCGCGTTTCGCTAACCAAGTTAGCATCATCAGCAGATGATATAAACTCTCAGTTTATATCATCTGCTGATGATGCTAACTTGGTTAGCGAAACGCGCGTCCAGAACGTAACAAGTTGTGGTGTAGTGTGGTTAGAACTCTTGTATTTTGATCTATCTTCCACCACAGGTTCCAGTGTTAGGACTATAAGTAGAAAAACAATGTTCTACGTCGACTGATTTTATAACAGCGTTCTTCAAGCAAGACGTTATGTCAGGAGACATCTCAAAGTTATCACAAAAAGTACCAGACATTACATTCGATACTTCAACTAGTGTATTGAATCTTCGTTTTTATTTAAAAAAAATTGCAATTTTTATAATTATTTGGTATGAGGGTTAGAATAGAAAAGGTTCCTCAAAAATTTCATAAGCTATATTCTCATTTTTACAAGAAAATGACGGCGATAAATAAGGCGTAAACCCTTTTTGTGATAGCTGTAGTTGTCGGAACAAAAATATCATGATTGCGACGTTAATTTATTTCATTTCTACAGCAAAAGCATAAATGTGTTAACGAAACTAAAAGATTGGACTTAATAGAAAAAAATTTATTTAAATTTAGAGAAAGTTTACTTTAAAACTATAATTGTAACGTATACAGGTCGTTAACATTAAGGAGAAATAACTGTTCAAATAAATTTTGCTACCAATTCGTAATATCAGTCGAGATAAGATAGAGAAAGAGAGAAAGAAGAGAAATATAAGGACTTAAACGTTTAATTAGAAATTTGAAACATAAAATATTCTTTGAAATTGATAAAGTATTAACACTAAACAAAATTGTTATTATTAAATGTAGATATTACTTTAAATACACGTTTTTCTCAATTCAATACAGAGTGTCCCAAACTGATTTATCCAAGCTTTAGTTCCCAAACCGTTTGAGATATTTAGTTGGAATAACAACTAGAATTTGAAGCTATGAGGATACTTTAAAATGAAAAAAATAGTCTCAAAAAATTCGGCCCTAACCTTAAAATTTTAAACGACACCGTGTATATTTTTTTATATAATTGTGTAGGATTGTAAATTCTCTATTCAGTACTTTTTTCCGATTGAAAGTCGGTTAAAGAAAATTAACATTTTATCTTCAAGTTAGCCATGGGGTAAAACAAAAACAAAACATTTTTGACACTAGTCAAATTGAACTAAATGAGAGTGCAAGTGAGGTTCTTTATTGTTCCTGTCAATTTCGTGTTAAAATGCCAAGTTTGTTTACTGCAGAAAAATACGTTGATATGATTCTAATTTACGGTGAGGGCTTAAAAAATAAAAGAAGAGCCAGAGACTTATATCGCATTCGTTTTCCTAATCGTCTAACGCCAAATGAAAATACGTTTGTGAACCTAGAACACATCCTGAGGCAAGGACATTTCCCGACTGGGAATCGGAATCATTCCAGAAGATCGGTACGTAATGAAGAAAATATTATAAATGTTTTAGCATATGTACATTTCAATCCTCATGTGTCCATTCGGAAACTCTCTGGAGACAGACAAGAAGTTCTGTTGAGCGTATTTTACAAGACTTTAAGTATCATCCTTATAAAGTTCATCTGGTGCAGGTGACACTGACAGACGTCTGCAATTTATTGCAAGCATATGAGTTAAAATTGAAGACGATCCAGCCTTTTTAGCTAAAATATTGTGGGGTGATGAAGCCAAGTTCCACAACAATGGTCTCATTAACAGGCATAATTCCAATTATTGGTCTACAGTTCATCCACATTGGGTAATGGAGACTAGATTTCAACGCATTTGGAGTGTCAATGTGTCAATGAAGAGACTTTAACGGGAGAAGGTATCTGCACTTTCTACAACACGTTTTACCTCAACTTCTAGAAGAAATTCCGTTGGCTGAAAGACAACAAATGTGGTGGCAGCAAGTTGGACCACCTGCTCATAATGCTCACATAGTTACTGAATTTCTCCAGAATAGGTTTAGGACTATTTTTTTTCAAACATTTTTCTTCGAAGTCATTTTAAAGTATCCTCATAGCTACAAATTCTAGTTTTTATTCCAACTAAATATCTCAAACGGTTTGGAAACTAGAGCCTGGCTAAATCAGTTTGGGACGCCCTGTATATCCTTATATTTATCTGACTGTCGCAATGTGAGCCAGGAACAGTTTAAAATCTTGAATTTTACAAAAATAGAAACTTGGAAAGCAATAAATGATTTTTATCAATAATAATCAACTAGACTTTGTAGCATTCTAAAACAGTTGAATTTCTGTTATCGGTTGTCATGAAGACAAGAAAATACGTTGCAAACTCCGACACATATAAAGTGGTTTAAATCTTTCAAAAATATATTAAGGTTTAAAATATTTTAAAAATCCTACGATGGACGGAATTCATGCAGGTAAGTTTGTCTTTTTTATGTTGTTTTAGATTTTGTTTATAATTATGCATGCGCGAATAAATTTGATAAAAATTAAAATGTTTAAAATTGGTATAGTCAAATTATCGTTTTGAAGTTTTTATTGAAAAATCCTAATGTTCTACTTAAGGATACATATTTTTAAGTTTACATTTATTATGCTTAGGTATCCTACTTTTTAATAAAAAACTAATTAGCTGCTATTTTTTGCTACCGTCTGAGAACTTTTAGTTTATGTATCTCATGTCCTATACAGTTAATACATATGTAGAAGAAAATTAACGCGATTTTGATGTTTTTAGAGTTTTGTTAAAAATACGGAACCTTTTTTTTATGTACGCAATTTTGTCGGAGTGTTTGATTTTTGATTGTTTATCAATCTGATCGGTAGTTTCATGGTTTATTTCTGCCGTTTTCACTGTTTTACTTTTATCATGCTGAGCAATTATACTCTGTTAAATAAACAAATTTATATAATTTTAAAGTCAAGGCATCATTGACTTAAACTCGAAATTTTTGAAAAGGGCAAAGATGGCAAGATGATCTATAACACATCGAAATCCGTGACTAACTAAAACGTAAACGACGTAAAAACTGTCAGGATCAAAATGAAAAAAATATAACACGATTAATCAAGAATATTTGTGACCAGTTTAAGCGAAAGTGGGTTCAGGCTTGCCGAATACATTTTTAAAAAAAATCGATGTGTCTAAATAAATCAATAATTTTAACATGGTGCCTAAATAAATGTGGCAGACCAAAAGAAAATTTAAAAAATTTGAGTTACTCAGGGATGTATAAAAGAACAAAACAAATAAGAAAGTTTGTACTAATATCTAAATGGGGAACAGATGGAAGCTCAGGACAAGCAGAATATAAGCTGGCTTTTGAGGATGCAACTTTTCTGATTCCAACTTATTGTTAACATGCATAGTTCCTCTTCAACTTTATAACGTAAATGACAAAAAACAAAAAATGATAATTTGGAATAATCCAAAATATTCATCAAGCACGCTATGCCGATCTTTGAAAATGCAGTTTTTAAAGGAAAATATTGATATTTCCAAAAGAGAGACTAAATTAGTTAAGGAAGAAATTCAGTCATTATCAGAAACTACATTCACAAGTTCCTCTAAAGCATTTTTTATAAAACACGAGTTATATATGACGATGGTAGATACAAAAATGATCAATTCTCTCACCGAGACTTCTTGGCAAAAATGCTACTTTTTCGGAGCATCCCCGATGGAAATGAATAATTTGGAAAAACTACTACAAAAACCTATAGTTGAAGATTATCTGCAGTATGGAATTACGTCATTGCACGCATGGATAAGGTTTGTTTATCCTACATATTCTGTTCCAGAGTAAAAATATTTAAGATATTATTTTCTTGCGTTTGTTAAGTTCGCCGCATAGTTTTTTTTGTGTACCAACTAATACCAGTTTTTTTTTTCAGATCGTTTGAATACCTTCTTAAGGTGACCTACCGATTACCTATAGAAAAATGGCAGGCCGTGGTAATGAGGCAAAATTAGTCACTAAAAATCAAAAGCAAAAAATTCAAACTGAATTCAAAAAGCAATTTCCAGTTATAGTAGACCAACCAAAACAAGGAACTGGAACATGGAAACTCTGCCAGAATGTTTTTCTGAAACTACAAAATATCATTAAAAAAAAGTGGAATTAGTGAAACACTAATATACAGATTGTATGTCATTCTACAGGTCCTTGCAAGCGTATTCAATATAAAGCTACAGGCGTTTGAAATTTATGCTTTGGACACTGCTAGGCTTTTTATATCTCTTTACCCCTGGTATAGGATGCCCGTAACTGTTCATAAAATTCTGGTCCATGGTGCGGCAATTGTGAGGGCTGCACCGGTTCCGATTCGGCAGCTCTCAGAAGAAGCCCAGGAGGCCCGCAACAAAGAATATAGAAGATACCGTGAGCACAATTCACGAAAATGTGATAGAAGTTCAGCAAATATTGATGTATTCAATAATATCTGTGTCTCATCAGATCCGATTATAGCAAGCTTAAGAAAAAAACTGAACTTACAAAACAGTGTTTTACTTCAGAAGCTATACATTTTTTTGAATTATATTTACCAAATGCCTCGTTAGATTAAATTAGTTAAATATTTTGATATAAATATAGATTTAATAGTATTCTTGAAGTTCCAAATTGGATATAAGTAAAGTAATTGGTCATTATAGCCAGATAATCAAAATATCTTTTTCTGTCAGGACTTTATAATACCCTGTCAGATATTTTAGAAGTGAAGTCACATTTTATTTTATGGTATAAAGACGGTAAGGTTTTTTTCGAGCAGGGTTACTTCAGCTTTAATGTCAACATGTTTAACAGTATGTCAAAATTAGCCAAAAATTGTAGCATTTATTACATTATTAAATTTGACAAATTTTTGTTTTCCAATAGTTATTGTTCTTAAATGTATTATTGACAAAATCTTAAATTTTATCTTATTTATTAATAAAATTAATCAGTTAAAAATTCGTTGTTTATCTATTTAATAATTTATATTAAGCTAGAAAGTTCAACAAAAACAGTTTAAAAGGGTTTTTAACATTACTGTTTGATTCCGGACCACTGGGTGTCGGTCGTATCTCTATAAAACTCTATAAAAAAAAACGCATATTATTATATAATTACAAGACTTTAGACTCTATTAAAAACGTTGTTATTATTCTCCAAAATATTTAAAATATCTGAGATGCGACTGATGACCAGAACAGTAACGATATTATGGTTAATTTATTCCGGCATGTGCCGTTGATAAAATATGTTTGTGGTGAAAAATATTCATTACCTACTTTTTAAATTGGATGTGGTCAGAACATAGTTGTAGAGGATATTGCGAAACCTTTTTTGCCTTAGCCCTATAGGGTTTTTCCTTTAAACCCCAGTTTCGACATTCCTTCTTCACTTTCGCATCGTAGCGTTAGGGTAACATTATTTAATTAATGAAATTGGGGCAAAAAAGTCGGGAATATTTTTGCGATAAAATACGTACTGATACCCTGTATTTTTTAACTGAAAGAATTTTGATTACGAAAACCCGGTTTAGAAACAATTATTTGCCAAACATGTTTAAATTAACTGCATCGTATTATTTATCCATTAGTGTTTAATGGAAGTTTACGGTAAGTACGTGGAAATATCTTCAGAATTATTTATCCGATTGACTCTACTAAAATAGGAGATACTTTTTGCTAATGCCCTTCTGTTTATCTAAAGAATCCCAAAGAACTATATTAACGATTTTCAAAATCCTTATTGGCAGTAAGCAAAGATCTACTACAGAAATGTTTTATGTACAATAAGTTACATTTGGATCGTAACATAAAAAATTCAAGAATACAATTCAAAGCGGTTCTCTGCTGATGTAGCCTCACAATTATACAAGCTATTTTCAAACCATCTATTATTTTTTGAGACATTGTTCCTTGAAATAGAATATCTGAATTTTTTAAAAATTCTGTTTCTATGACACTGAAATCTTATAAAGAGGTCAATCAAAATCGTTTTCTTTTAGTTAGCAGCAACTAAGTTAAAGCCACTGAGTAATTGATGATAAAACTAAATTAAATAAAAAACGACAGTATTAACGTCCGTAGATACATATATAAGAAAGAAATTAACGGTCATTCGGACAAAATATTCTGCCTGTAGTAAGCTTATTCAAGTATAGGATCCAAAAATAATGGACCATTATACTGACAAGCCTTTAAGTGCTTTCCATCATCTCTACCGGCATAATTGACGAGGTTTCGCTTTATATGGGGCTCATCAGGCCAATGCAGCCGTGTGGTAGACATGACGGAAAACACTCAACGGTATGTTGAATATAAACGATGAAAATATTAGGCAGTGAGATATTATAACCCATAGAGTAAGAGGTGCCACCTATGGGAACAAATGCGAGGTTTGTAATTTATACCTCTAGTAATGTTTAAAAACATTAAACTAAGCGCGACATACTCAGGCATTCATTGTTTTTTTTTGGGGAATTATTTTTGGTCAATTATGCCGGTAGAGATGATGGAAAGCACTTAAAGGCTTGTCAGTATAACGGTCCATTATTTTTGGACCCTATATTTGAATAAGCTTACTACAGGCAGAATATTTTGTCCGAATGGATGTTAATATCTTTCTAATTTATGTTTCTACACTTTTGTTTTTTATTATAACTTTGGCCTAAAAAGCCGGCATTATGGATTTCATACCTTCGGATTCATCTTTTCGCCAATAAAATAATTGGTATCGCACGGCTTCCCAAAAAAAACAATGAATGCCTGAGTATGTCACGCTTAGTTTAATGTTTTTAAACATTACTAGAGTTATACATTACAAACCTTGCATTTCTTCCCATAGGTGGCACCTCTTACTCTATCGGTTATAATATCTCATGCCTAATATTTTCATCGTTTATACTCAACATACCGTTAAGGGTTTTCCATTATCTCTACCACACGGCTGCATTGGCCTAATGAGCCCCATATAGGGCGAAACGTCGTCAATTATGCCGATAGAGATGATGGAAAGCACTTAAAGGCTTGTCAGTATAATGGTCCATTATTTTTGGACCCTATACTTGAATAAGCTTACTACAGGCAGAATATTTTGTCCGAATGGACGTTAATTTCTTTCTTGTTTATGTATCTACGGACGTTAATACTTTTGTTTTTTTATTATAACTTTGGCCTAAACAGCCGGCATCATGGATTTCATATCTTTGGGTCCATCTTTTCGCCAATAAAATAATTGGTATCCCACGGCTTCCCAAAAAAACAATGAATGCCTGAGTATGTCACGCTTAGTTTAATGTTTTTAAACATTACTAGAGGTATACATTACAAACCTTGCATTTCTTCCCATAGGTGGCACCTCTTACCATATGAGTTATAATATCTCACTGCCTAATATTTTCATCGTTTATATTCAACATACCGTTGAGTGTTTTCCATCATCTCTACCACACGGTTGCATTGGCCTGACGAGCCCCATATAGGGCGAAATGTCATCAATTATGCCGGTAGAGATGATGGAAAGCACTTAAAGGCTTGTCAGTATAATGGTCTATTATTTTTGGACCCTATACTTGAATAAGCACATTGCTTCCTATTAACTAAAAGCGAGAAACCCCTAATAATTAAAACATAAATATACATACCTTTTATTACCTATTATTTTCTATTTTAACGACCTTCATTTCATATATAAAATATTTACTATAACTTTATTTGGACAGAATTTCTGATATTTCTATACTTTTCGGGATGTATATCCATTTTCACTGCCGCTCAAAATATTCAAGTAAGGTACATCAACAAATATTTGCAAACTTTGGAGGCATTTCGGATTTAAAATATCGCGCCCATATCAACCTGCTTCGGATGAAAAAAATGTAAATCTGTGTCTTGTAACAAAGAGATATAATGTTTGATATATTTAGTTAGCTTACGAAGGATGGCAAACAGAATTCGTGCACGCTACAATTCAAAAAATTCTCAAAATTCACCCCTATCGCCGATCGAGCTTTATTTTTTTTAAGTGACATCCCGAGCTCTGATATTGCCCGTTAACGAACTTGTCCGAGATTTTTGAATAAGAAATCCGAAAAAAAATGCCCCACTGCAAAAAATTATCCCTAGTGACCTGCGTTTTGAATCATCGCGGCTTTGAAAAGAGTGCCAATATCCAACGCCAGTGTCGGCTTATTATAGATCCCACCGAAATCCCGTTTGTACCATTTTCCTCTACGATCCACCCCTATAGAAGCAGATTTCTCTGACAAACTGTTAACGAGCTAGAGCACTTCGAAAATTAAATAACACAAATTTCACAAATCTCCGGTCCAAAAAGATAAATGCGCGAACGCTAACAATAGCCGCGTGCTGTAACAATATGCAGTGTCTTCTCTAAAAAAAAAATTAAAGTTTGGTGGAAAATTAAATCTGTCCAGTATCACCATCCTGTTCACAACAACTTTGTACTTTGCACCACTATTTTGGAATAATCTGTGTGATTAATTAGTGATTACTGATTCTTATACAGGTTATTATCCTGCCGTTTTATAATAAACAAGTTCAAATGATAGATCTGTTGTCTTATTCGAAATACGAAATTGGGTAAACTAAGGTTTCAAAAGCACTTTATCTAGGCCGCAATACTGCTGTTTTAAAGTTTATTACTACAAAGTTAATAGCATGTTTCCGAACCGATAGAGATTTGCCTTGTGCCGAATGTAGCCTTAGGACCGCACTGTCTAATTCATAATGTAGAGGTTTCTCTTCAAAAAGTTACGTGCAGGTAAAGTATAATTTCGCCTGAATACCACTAAGTTAAGTGGAAGCGAATTATAAACCACGTTTAACTAAGCTATTTAAGTTAATAATATATTAATATAAAAGAAGTTAAATACTAATCCATTTAGAAATTATTTCGATCCACAGATAAGTATTTAAATACTTAGTGACCTCTTTGTTGGAGGAGTGATAAAAGCCCTTGCTTTCCGATGTTTCTGATCGAATGTGATTACTTGATTCGGGTCTTGACGTGGCGGGCACTTATTCAACACGCCTATGAGAGGTACCCTTAATTGCTGGGATAATAAAATACTGATCTTGTTCCTGGACTTTTGGGGTCGAATGTGATGCGTAATAAGGCTTCTTACTCAACACATACCAGTGCAGTAAATAGTTTTTTTTTACCAGCCAGAACACCATGCTCATATTTGGACATTACCGTTCTAATGTATTTTTCAGTGGCGTATTTAGGATTTTGTTCCGAGGGGGTGGAAGCTCATAATTTTTGTTGTTAACTAACAAAAAAGTCTCCATCTTCATAGAGTACAAGCTTATATTCTTTAATATAATAAATGATTCCACTGGGGTACAGACCCCCGAAAGAACAATGAAAAACCAAACTTAAAACGTCATATCTCAGTGCTACTTATACCTTTCCTTAATGCATCAACAGTTTCCCTTTAAATTCTCCTGATATGTTTTCTTAGTCAGATTTATAGTTTTTTGCAGTATTTATGCTTAATCCTGCCTTTCATTGAATAGTTTACATTCGGCAGCTGGCCTTTGATATCAATTATTTGCACATAAGGTTTGAGAATTTAAATTATGCAATTTTGTATAATCTTTAAAAACGTTTGTTGAAATAGCGTCAGGACCTCAATAATTGATAAGTAACAAACTGTAGCATATTAATTAATTTTTTTACAAACTGGAACGCCCTAGTTCCGGTGCGTTCCGGTCTATTTCAACCCTGACACATACACTAAATGACTTAGTGTGTAGAAGGCAACGGAAAATCAATACGTAGAATACACTTAATTTCTAGTTTAATAGTTTAAAAGTTATTTGGTTGAAGAATAAATACAATAATTATATTTTCAACATACCTCACTTATTAAAATTTAAGAGAAAAATTTCATTTGCGCTTTTATATTGGTGTTACGCCCCCTAGGGACCAACTTTCGAACTTGAAAATAATTTAGAGCAATTTCTCTTGGCCAATTTACCTATAAAACTTTTTTTTATTAAGTTCTGTCATTAGCGAGCTACAGCCAACGTCTTCTATTATTTGACCACCGTGTATACGGCTAACAGCCGAATTCGAATACAGGTACAACACTCCAAAATAAAAATGCTTAATTTATTTATTTAAATAAAAAAACATTGTCTACATACAAATACTGATCATCATAAGACACTCTTTCCCAAAAAATTTGATACTAAATTACATGCAAAATAATTTAAAAATGGAAAACCGATCCGAAAGCATATTTCTAATATTTAAATTGTGGGCTAATTCCCTCTTGAATCCATCGATTTTTTACCGACAATAGGGTTGCTCTGCTCAACAAATGTTTTATTACTGCAAATTCAATTTAGACTTTAGGTATAAATTTGAACTTTTCGCTTCAGATTCATAGTTGTAATGCCAATAAGGGTAATTATGCGTATTTTTGTCATTTCGAACATACACAATTGATGTTAAAAATGACTGCTGGATAAACGTTGGAACACAACGCAAATTACGCCATAAGGCATATACTTTAAATTTATTTGTTTTGCGGGTTTTTCGGCTTGTGTTGGATATTTTTTGAAATATAGGTATTTCATTAGTATTTTCAAGCCCCAAATGATCATTAGTTGCGTATAACAATGTTTACCTCCTTTTTAACGTTTTGTTTTTGCCTGCGTGGCTATTACGTTAAATGTTTACGAAATATAAGTACAGGGGGGCAGATAAGAGGACTTCAAAATACACTATGAAGAACAATCCGGCAACAACAGCGGGTGTGTACGCGGGTCTACGACCTGTTTCGCCCCGCCTTGTTTTTACCTTTTTTTTATGGGCAAAAGATGTTTAATAATTTTCGGAGTCAGTGATATTAATATATAAACCCCTTTCAAATGTACTTGTCTTTTTTTGGACATTAAATATAAATAATTGGTGACCGGGGGAAGATGGAATATGATTTTTTTCTTATCACAAATACCCTACCTACTACGTAACTGTATATAATTGGTACTTATCTACGTAATATCAAATCTGCACTAAGTATACCTGGGATAGGTTTATGATAAAAGTATAACGATGGATGCCATAATAAAAACAATAGCTTGGTGTGTAGACTGCACCTGGCCGTCATTTGGGTATCTAAAAACTTCTATGAATTTTCGTCTGTGTTTTTATTAAACATATAATTTTAAAAATATATATAAAACAATAAATATTTAGAATTTTCTTAGTTCACCTCCACAATGTAATTCAAATGAAAAAAGTTTTAAAGCTCTTTTGGACAATGTATTAAAATATTCAAATAAAATGGCTATGTTTCGACACTGATTAGCATCATCTTCAAGGCTTGTCTGCGACTGTGAATGAGGAATATCCTTTGATATTTTAAAGTTGCTATTTTTTTGATGACCGAGTCCACAGTTTTAGCACCTTGGACTCGGTCATCGGAAAAACTAGCAAATTTAAAAAATCAAAGGACATTCCCCATCAACTGACGCATGCAAGCCCTGAAGATACCGGTAATCAGTATCGAAATGTAGACATTTGATTTGAATATTTTGATAAATTGTCCAAAAAGGCTGAAAACTTTATTACTTATTTATTAATTACATTGTGGTCGTGAAATAAGAAATTTTTAAATATTATTCTGGTTTTGAAAATTGAAATGGGTTTTTTCGAAGAGATTCAGATCCAGTATGGACCGAAAGCTGTTACGATGCTGAAAGTGTGAACTCGGTGATCGCAAAAACTAGCAAGTTTAAAAGATCAAAGGTCATTCCTCATAAACTGTCACAGACAAACCCTGAAGATGATACTAATTAGTGTCGAAACGTAGGCATTTTATTTTAAATGTTTTAATAAATTATCCAAAAAAGCTGTAAAACTTCTTTCAATTGAATTACATATTGCGTGAACTAAGAGAATTCTAAATATTGTTCTGGCTTTGAACGTTAACATGAATAATCAATTATTTTCAGCAATACAGTTATGCTCCGTCGAAGGGCATTATATAATTATTTGTTAACCGACCATTGTTGTCAAGGTTGTGCCAGGTATTTTGGCAAATTTGGAAAAATAGGTGGAGCTGTGTTTGGTTTAAGCCTAGTTCTTGTGAAAACATTTTGCCAAGTTCGATCTGGCAATCAATGATTGTTCTCTCGAATAACATCACTTTTTATAAAATTAAGTAGCAAACTAAGACGGGACCCAGTTGGTTTTTCGAATTGCCTCAACCATTTGGCTTTTAAAATTACATCTTTAGAGAAAGTAAAGGCAAAACCCAAGTATCTAACAAAACACCGAAAAGTAGAAAAAGAAAAATAAAGTTTGACATAAATTATAAATATTAATAGTACCATCCTTGCAATCTTTCAAATAAATTTCTGACGAAGCAGCCACGTTTGATAAATTTGTAGTCAATACATTGTTTTCATTATTTAAACTGGTCGTCTGATGGTTTTGTTTCACTTTTTTTCGGGTCTCGTCCAAAGTTTCCCCCGTTTCACCCAGAATTTTGGATGCTATTTTTCTTTTATTTTCTGCAGAATTTTCAATGGAGCTTTCCGCAACCCTGTTGGATCGCCATCCACCATGACGCTTTACTATTAGAATGTCAGCTCCTGAATCTGCCAACATAGATGATCTTCGGAAGCAATGCCCCGTATATACCATGCTCGATGTTACATGGGCGAAGATTAATGTGTTTTCGAACTAGTTGAACCATGTCTATCTCTTGATTATTTCCAGATGTTACTTAGAATTCCCTGGCTATTTTCTTTTTTGTCGTTTTTTGACTGATATCTCTTAGATTTTCTTTTGAGGAAAGCGACTAAAAGTTTGCTGATATCAATATTGAGTTTAATATATATCACTGTTATTATCATAGAATAAAACGCCCAGAGAGATGAAGGCCTAAAGTAAGTAGATAACTCCCCGAAGTATATAATAAGTACCTTTTTATTCCCATAGTTCTGCACCATTTTTGCAACCTATTAAAAAAATATACTTATATTTTGGCTTGGATTTTTCGGGAAGCAATTCGTCAGTTACCCTGGATGCTTCCTGCTCAATAACCGAAGGAATGCTTTCTTCTGAATCACTCGTTTTGACTAAAGAAATTAAAACTCTCAATAAGATGTTACTTAAATTGACATTGCCCGGGGTAATGCAGAGTGGCAGGATTAAAGTGCAAACACGTAACATCTAATAGAAAGGTATTTTATGCTTGCTTTAATTTTTTTGAAAAATTTGTTTAATAAAAGTATGTGTGTATTTTAACAGTCGTGCGTCAGACGTAAATAAAATGTTATACACTACATGTGAGTAAACCTCATTAAAAGTGCTGTTAACTTAATTGTATCATAAATATCTATTATCAGTTTGTTTTTAAGCTGTGCAAGTTATGACAAGAGCGGGAATCAAACCCGCACCTCCAGTTCTCTAGCCGATTGCTCTAATCAATTGCCCTATCGTACCACTGATCCTGCGGCTAGTTTTCGATATACAGGGCGTCAAGGTTGGAATTATGCCTGCTCCTCGTTTTATGCAATTTTTCTTATTTTTTTGTTTTTAAATACTTAGTACGCGTTTAAATAAGTCAGTTCCTTATAATATCTGAGATTAGAAGTTTCCATATATATTAGTAAAAAACTCATACAGGGTATAACATATTCAACCTCACCTGAAAAACATGTTACATAAAATGTATTTAGAATTCACTGTAGAACTTAAAAGTGTAAAAATATATAGAGTGTCTTGTTGAAAATAACGAAGTTAATAATGGCCCAAGAAAAACGACTCACTCTATGTTTACAACATTTTCTAAAATAAAACTTTGTTTTATAACAATAAACATTTATATTTAACTTTTTTCTGACATCACACACGCTATGTCGCCTGACTTTTGAGACACGAACATACTTATCGAAATATTAAAAAATCAACTTAATAATAAGCATTCCTAGTATATGCGTTCCCATGTGGCATCTAGTTTAATTTTACAACATAATAAAAATGGTTTATAACCGAATTACTCGTCTATTTTTAGTTTGCTGGATTGGAGATGCCTTTGGTGTCACACTACCGTTCATACTCATTGTCGGCCCAACATGCAGAAACAGTGTCCTTTAGGCCCAGCTAGAGTCAGCGTAGTACCTCCCACGGCCCTTCATTCAGTGCAAGATGAGGCATGGGAAGTCGTACGACCTCAAGCTTCCAGTCCCCTTCTAGTATTTGTCAATTCCAAATCAGGTAAATTTTTTATGATAGTCGGCATTTTTCAAATACACACACATCAATTAATAGCCTAAGTTTCAAAATCTTTTATTTTTGTTATTCATGAACCGATTTAAAAAAGAAATTAAATGAGAGATGGATGCCATCTTCTTTATCACGGGTCTCCGTATCGAATCAGAGGTTAAATTTAAACCCATATATTTCTGTCAAAACCTACGAATTACTTTAACGAGCCAAAGCCATGCTAAAATCGAATAAGGAATAAGGAAGGAAGTAGCAGAAGAAACAGTGGTAGCAGATTTGTAATTCTCTGTGAATAAATCGGTTTTACAAATTCTAATTTTGTTCTAAAAATATATTTATGAAAGGAAACTTGTCTCCGAGGACTCGAGCCTTGGGGGCCCGCCGCCCCGGTTAAAATCTACAAAAAATTTATCGTATTAGAACTATCTATAGAACTAAAAACTACGGATTTTTAAATTTGCACATTTAATATATATATATATATATATATATATATATATATATATATATATATATATATATATATATATATATATATATATATATATATATATATATATATATATATATATATATATATATATATATATATATATATATATATATATATATATATATATATATATATATATATATATATATATATATATATATATATATATATATATATATATATATATATATATATATATATATATATATATATATATATATATATATATATATATATATATATATATATGTATATATAATGTATAATACATTTAAAGGCCCGTATACCTGGGCATATATATATATATATATATATATATATTCCTTGTTATTTTATCCATATATATTTTTATATATTATTATATTAAAGGAGGGGATAAGTGTCTGCTATATAGATGAGAGGATTTTTTTTGGATGTCACTTTTCCCACGAGCTTGGGGCCCGTAAATACGTTTGGGCGAAAATAATTAATCTAGTACTGGCTGCTTTTAAACGATAGGGCCGAAACTACCCGACTTTTATCGATAAGCGACAAAAAAAAAAGTCACCCTGCATATAGACTTTAACGCGCACCAAACATGCCAACAGCCTTATATTTTTACTTGCCTTCACCAGCAGATTTACTTCTGTCTCAGCAGAGCGCTCTACGTCTGTAAAGACAATCGAACAGAATTTCTACAGGGAATAGGGAGCGAAGAAGCAAAATAATTACTGAACTGAAAATACCAAGATACCAATATTTTTTGCGATTTATGAAATCTCCTATTTTTTTTTTATTTATACGTACTTATTATATTATATATATATATATATATATATATATATATATATACATATATATATATACATAGATATATACATATAATATATATATATATATATATATATATATATATACATATATATATATATATATATATATATATATATATATATATATATATACATATATATATATATATATATATATATATATATATATATATATATATATATATATATATATATATATATATATATATATATATATATATATATATATATATATATATATATATATATATATATATATATATATATATATATATAGCAGAGTTATTGGGTAAACGGTCTATATAAGGGCTGTTTAAAAGAAGACTCTTTTCTACTATTCCGAGCTTTTGGAAATCTTTATTTCCTTCTTTAAGGCTACAATATAGAGTTGAAGGAAAATAAAAAAAAATGAAATCTATGAGCTAAACTTACTTGTAAAATGCGTTCAGTTAAAATAGGTACATTTTTAAAAACTTTCTGGACCCTAGGAATTAACATAAGTTATTTTAAATACATATATAAAGTAATTGATTATAATTATTATACAAAATAAAACCAAACGTCTTGTTATTGGCAGTTAAATGAGGCGATGAGACAGAAGACATTGAAAATTATACCATTCAGGAGACATGTCATTTGTAAAATTTTTGGTATTTAATATTCACCTTTGATTCAAATATTTATATAAGGGAGAGCAACAAAGTATCTTTTACCTGCTAACATTATTTCGAAGGACCAGGTCATATGGTTTTAATTCTCTCGATCATAGGCTGCTGGTTTTTTATTTTTATTTAAATTCTTTATATACTTAATTTGACTTTATAATCTTTTTTTGGCTTTTTATTTTGGTTTTATTTTAATTTATATAAAGTACTTAAATGACAAATCCTGGATATCCAAATAATTCAAAAATTCGATACACATACATAAAAATCGGTAAATTTGCCTTTACCCACAATTTTCCTCGTACAGAAATCCAGTACTTACAATACACAGTTTATACATACTGTAATATTTGGTAATAACTTTATAGAAATCCTATAAACTGTAATTTATTTAATTTATTAATTTTATTAAGTATTCAGCGTTGTAGTTGTGATAAAATGAATAACAATACCATTCGGCAGTAGCTAAAAGAAAAAAAAACTGCGGAAAACGAGGAAAAATTGAAAAAGCATGTAAAAATAGACAATTTTTTTCAAGTTATAGACAAAAGTAACACCAGTCATTCCTCTAATCGTAAGTCGGTGTAATTAGAATCATTATTATACTTTAGAATGTTGTTTTGTTTATTTGTTTCTTTTTTTGTTAAGTTTATTTAGAAGAGTTTATATGGAATATATTATGGTTTACATATAACCTTATTTCATTTTGCTGTGAAACCTATCCGATTTGCTGCAGCCATTCTGAATGTTGAAACAAGATACCAATATTTTTTGCGATTTATGAAATCTCCTATTTTTTTTTTATTTATACGTACTTATTATAGACAGAGGAGGAGGCCCGGTTTTACAATTTGGCACCAGGGCCCCACGTTGTCTTGTTACTCGACTGGGATTGCCTTTATGAAAAAAATTACAAAAATAAGAAATCTTGTTTTCTATTTTCTACTTCTACAATCAGTCAGGATATCTTCGTTATTCGTTTTTAAACAGTACGTTTTTTTTTTTAGTAATTTAACTGTTTTGTGAACTTCGGGACGTATCTTCCATCTATCAATATTCAATAGATATATATATATATATATATATATATATATATATATATATATATATATATATATATATATATATATATATATATATATATATATATATATATATATATATATATATATATATATATATATATATATATATATATATATATATATATATATATATATATATATATATATATATATATATATATATATATATATATATATATATATATATATATATATATATATATATATATATATATATATATATATATATATATATATATATATATATATATATATATATATATATATATATATATATATATATATATATATATATATATATATATATATATATATATATATATATATATATATATATATATATATATATATATATATATATATATATATATATATATATATATATATATATATATATATATATATATATATATATATATATATATATATATATATATATATATATATATAGCAGAGTTATTGGGTAAACGGTCTATATAAGGGCTGTTTAAAAGAAGACTCTTTTCTACTATTCCGAGCTTTTGGAAATCTTTATTTCCTTCTTTAAGGCTACAATATAGAGTTGAAGGAAAATAAAAAAAAATGAAATCTATGAGCTAAACTTACTTGTAAAATGCGTTCAGTTAAAATAGGTACATTTTTAAAAACTTTCTGGACCCTAGGAATTAACATAAGTTATTTTAAATACATATATAAAGTATTTGATTATAATTATTATACAAAATAACACCAAACGTCTTGTTATTGGCAGTTAAATGAGGCGATGAGACAGAAGACATTGAAAATTATACCATTCAGGAGACATGTCATTTGTAAAATTTTTGGTATTTAATATTCACCTTTGATTGAAATATTTATATAAGGGAGAGCAACAAAGTATCTTTTACCTGCTAACATTATTTCGAAGGACCAGGTCATATGGTTTTAATTCTCTCGATCATAGGCTGCTGGTTTTTTATTTTTATTTAAATTCTTTATATACTTAATTTGACTTTATAATCTTTTTTTGGCTTTTTATTTTGGTTTTATTTTAATTTATATAAAGTACTTAAATGACAAATCCTGGATATCCAAATAATTCAAAAATTCGATACACATACATAAAAATCGGTAAATTTGCCTTTACCCACAATTTTCCTCGTACAGAAATCCAGTACTTACAATACACAGTTTATACATACTGTAATATTTGGTAATAACTTTATAGAAATCCTATAAACTGTAATTTATTTAATTTTTTTTAAGTTTTTAATTTATACTATTATTATTAATAATATTATTTATTTTTCGTACCATTATTTAAGTAATTTTATTAGGTCGCCATTGTGTTTTGCCATATATGATTTGCAGTAAAAATATACCATTCTGTTTAACACATCATTTTTGTGCAAAATTTGAAATCAATGGTAAGTAGATTTCTGGTACGGAATTTTTAAACATTTCATTAGGGCACCATTTTGTTCCGCCATAAGGGGGTTATACAAAAAATTTACCAGTTTATTCCTACATTACACTTTATTTTTGCGCAAATCCATTCGATAAGCAGTTTCTTAATAAGTTTTTTTACTTTTTGTGGAACCGCAATAATTTTGTTCCGCCATATTGCATGTTTACCAAAATGTAACAATCTCCCCATAGGACACTAGATTTATAAGCAAAAGTTGAAGTCACTCGGATAATTAGTTTTTTAGCTATGCCGCATACAGACAGAATGACGGAATGACAGACCGATAGACTGACAGAAACGGAAGAACTTTTTCGGAGTCCAGGGACCCTAAAACGCAAAGATCTTCAAAAATATCGGCGGGCGATTATTTCACGATTACGATATTTCTGTTTTACAAGCGAAGTAAAAATATCAATTTTAATCATTAAATAATTTGAGTTGGAAACGTTAATTTCTTAGTGCAATTGCTGCAAACTAAAACGTTTAAGACTCAGGACTTAAGTTTAGTGATAGGTATGCCAAGACTGGATGATACTATATATTTATTTAATTGTATATACATTAGGTTGATTTTACTTATTAACTCCACCGGTTAAATACAATTTTAACCACAATACTTAGATCAAATAACTTCATTTGAATTAAAGATAATTCCCAAAACTGCATAGTAATCCGGGACTCTAGTCTAAATCGGATTATTAAATAACAAAAGGGAAAATCTTATGTCATTGAAGTGGCTTTTTCCATCTACAGTCGACTTCTGAAACACACTTTTTGTATTAAGGTACTAAAGGACTTTCAAACAATCACTTTGAAACTAATATATAGACACTAAAGAATATAATTCCGTATTAAAGTAATTAGATGGGAATAAAATTGACTATATATGCTGATGCAAGAGAAGGGACTCCTTTACACGTACAACTTGTCGAACTAAATAATACTAATTATACTACACTGTTATGCGATCTCACTAGTTTCTGAGTTAATATCTTCATCAGTACAGTCAACTAGTTTAAAGATGAATGCAACTAGCGCCAAAATAAATACAGAAAACACACCAGAGTCACCAACAGGAGCAAAACCGACATTTGTGGTTCCCAAGAGAACATCCGAAATCTTCGCCGGGCTTGATACTCTATTTACTACGGAGCAACATATAGCCACCTATGGCGAAACTCATAATCCAAAAGTTTGTTTTGTCTCGTCTGTGTTTCTATGCAGTTTTGGGACCAGAACATCTAAAAATGGAAGTTTGTGGTTTTCCTCTAACTCTAGATTGAATTGTATCCTGGGATGTATTGAATTTACGTGAGTCAGAAAATGTTCGAGCTCTGTATGATCATGTTGCCATGTAATAAATATATCATCCACATAACGAATCCATAACTTGGGCTTCAAACTTGCTTTCTCAAAACCTTCTTTCTGGAAATGTATCATATATATGTTCGCGACTACTGGTATGATAGCGAGAACCCTATTGGAGCCCAATCTGTTTCTTTATACATTTGTCTGTTAAAAGAAAAATAATTATTTTTAAGGTAATACTCCGAGGGTTGTATTATATGTGCCTCTAAATCCTCGTTCTTATAAATCCTGTTTAGTGCTTGGTCGATGGGAATACTATGATTCAACGATTTGACATCTAGGCTTGCTATGATATCATCTTTTTCAAGAACGATATCTCGTATAATCCAAGTGAAATGCTCTGAGTTTTTGACACATGAAATAGCTTTTTCGACAGCTGGTTGCATAATTTCAGCAAGCTATTTTTCCAGTTTTTGTAGCGGCGAATTAACAGCGCTAACGATAGGTCTGATAGGCTCTCTGGTTTATGTATTTTGGGTGAACAATAGAGTGTAAGACATCTGCTCGACATATATATATCCTATGGTATGATTCTTTGCTTTATTTCGAGGTTTATTGGTGAACTTTTTATTTTATTTTTAGTTACTTCTTCTAGGTATGTAGTCGAGTCTCTTGGAACAGGATTATAACAATTGTCTTGTAGGATATCCTGCATTTGGTGTATGTAATTTTGGTTATTCATAACTACGGGTCAAGAACAGCTTCCACTCCATCTATTATTTCTTCTTTAGGGTTTTCCTTAGGAAATAATGAAAATTTAAACCCCTTACTAGTACTTTACATAGATATATCGTGCACTCCTTTTTCTACTAATAAGACGTGTTGCTGACTAGACTTTTTTAGGGGATTGTCATACTTTTTCAAAAGTTTATTAGTCTTGTATTATTATGATTCTGTTTGCCAAAAATCCAACGTTTCTATGCAATTCCACAAGGGTGCAATATATATATATATATATATATATATATATATATATATATATATATATATATATATATATATATATATATATATATATATATATATATATATATATATATATATATATATATATATATATATATATATATATATATATATATATATATATATATATATATATATATATATATATATATATATATATATATATATATATATATATTATATAAGAATGTTGGTGTTTATAAAGCGATTGAAATGATAAAACAATTATGGTGCTTAAGATGTTTTCTCATTTAAATATCTGTTTTAGAAGGTGGAATTGTTCAGTGATTTCCCTTATTTGCAAGATTAACCATAAACTCATTTTTTGAAAATAGTATGAAATGTTTGCAGAGAAGTTATATTTAAATTAATTTTAACACTAAATTATGAGTACTAAATATTAAATTTCATTTTTGGTATCTGATTGCCAGAAGTTTAAAAAAATTATTAAAAGTACATTTGTTAAAAAAAATATGAATTCTATAGAATATAATTATATATTTATATATCAGATAGTAGTTAACGCCCACTTCAATGTGTCAAATATTTAAGGTCGCGAAATTTTCGGTGCTTTTCTAAAGTCGGTTTTATATTTTTCAAACATTATTTATATTTATATTATTTTTTTCAGATTACAAAGTTTTGTTCGTTATCTACTATTTTTTAACTATATCAAAGGAACTTAAAAATATTCTAATTTTACGATTTTTGAATGCTTATTTGCTTTGTATTAGTTAAGGATTAAAATAAATTTAAAAGCTATAATTTTTAATTTTAATTATATTTAAAAGCTAAAATTAGGTACTGAAAAATAATATCTGAGATAAATAATGGTATTCGTAAAAATTTAAGAAATTGAGTGGTTGTGACAGAAAGGTATCCAGTGTACCCTAGAAGAGAAAAAAATTGCGGAAATGTTTTAGCTGGTAATAGTAACGATTAAAGATAAACACATGTTAGACCATTATAAAATATAAATATAAAATTTTAATACTTAAAAATCAGTAAGACATGAAACATATTACCTAGCCATGGACGAAATCGTTTGCTCCTTGGAGCGACCATGTGTGAAAATTCCAACCAAACGTTTTAAATTTTACGCTTTTACAAATTTTGAAAGGGCACATATAGAATAAAAAACTAAAACACCCTTAATGCTATTTAATCTGACGTGTAAATTGATACGGATTCACAAAGGGTTGTTCCTAATTTACGCAGCAGTATTTTTCAACAATATTAATATTTACCTTACATAAGCGGGTAATCCCTTGAGGCAGAAGACAAAATATGTACGTTTGTAAATATGACCCAATTATAAAGGTAATTTTGTTTTGTTAGGGACTAAGTTCGCTAATTTATAGAGGTTTTGGCCCTATTAGACTAACCGGATTCAGTACAAGAACTATCATTAGGTTGGGTTTGCAGTAGCAGGCGAAAATCTATATATTTAAAACACTAAGCTAGATCAGCAAGTTCGTGAGAGATTTGTAATGCCCTCATTTACATGATTTTTTTTAATGATAACACTATTGTTTGTATTGTTTTATTGCGCATTTTTTCTATAAAACCAACATGTTTTTCTTCAATATGTTTTTGAAGAGATCTTGGTTGCAATAACAAGAAGTCTCCAGGCTGGGACGAAATTAGGATAGATACTATAAAAAACATTGCTTCCGAGATATTGGTACCATTAACATTTTTAGTAAGCGTTTTGCCAAGTGTGTTTTTCCCGATTGTTTGAAAATTGAAGTGCTAAAGCCATTGTATAAAAGTGAAGAAACGAAAAAACTTGTAAATTACCGACGTATTTTATTGCTCTCAATTTTTTTCAAAAATATTGGAAAAGATGCTTGGAAACCGAATTGTTATATTTCTTGATAAATGTAAGATGATTTCTGAATCTCAATTTGGCTTCAGAGAGGGAAGGTCTACGCAGGATGTAATACAAATATTAACATCGCATTTTTACGAAGCTTTGGATTCCACTGACAAGACTTTATGCATCTTCGTGGAGCTATCTAAAGCCTTTGACGCAGTATCTCATACAATCCTGCTACAAAAGTTGGAGGAAAATGGACTAAGGGGTGAGTTTTTGAATTTGTTAAAGAGCTATTTAACAGACACGGTACAGTGTGTCACAATTGAAGGCGAAATTAGTAGTGTTCAAACCGTGGATTATGGGGTGCCTCAAGATAGTATATTAGGACCTTTACTTTTTACTATTTATATTAATGATTAATTAAAAATAAACTGTACTGGAAAAATAACTAGCTTTGCTGATGATACAGTTATATTTTATCGTTCTCGTAAGTGGAAGAATTTAAAGAGGGTTGGAGAAGAGGATTTTGGAACTATAAGTGAATGGTTTATGTTGGATAAAATTGACATCAAACTATGATAAAACTAAATATCGTCCGCTTACAGCTTACAAAAATCATTTACCTGATTTTAATAAATTAAAGATAAATAATCTGAGTGAAATACCTGAGGCAAAATCCACAAATTACCTGGGTATCATTTGATTGATCGACATCTTAAATGAGATCTGCAAATAAAAAACATAAACAACAAACTAAGGGGTCTTTTACCAAAATTTACTTACCTCAAGAATATTTTAAACACTGATCAGCTAAGAGTTCTCTATTTCTCACTTATACAATCCCATATTTCATACGGCATACTGGGCTGGCGTCGAGTAGTTGAAAAGTCTTTCACGGCCTTTAAAAAAAACTTTAAATATTGATTTTGTTTTTAGGGAGCTATTTCACATTTATTTCAGATATACAAGATTGTTCAAAATAAACGCACAAAATCTTCTGTGTGAGTCATTTTTCACAAAAACGCTGGAGTATGTGAAGTAGTTTAAATGGTTGTTCGTCATTTTGTAATATTTTCAGCTTCCTCCAATCCCTTAATTTTCTATGAGAAGGTCTTCTAAAACTGAGTCCGATACTAGCAACTGGGGGTCTGCTCATTTCGTTACAGTAAAACAAGTCGACATAATTTGTTTTTATAAAATTGGTATTCGAAGGAGATCCTTAACACTGACCTGATTCGGTTAATGTAACAAATTCTGAAAGTGATCTTCACCTTCTACTTGACATGCACCGAGTCTTTGATAAACTATCAACCGCACTTCGCATACTTTCGGCTGGTAAATTAGTAATCTACATCCTTATTCTATCTTGTAAATGCCCCTATAGAAAGAAATCCGATGGTGTAAAGTCCAGAGAGCTTGGTGGCCATTCAATGGGACCCTGTCGACCTATTCACTGATTTGGAAAAATTTTGTTCAAATACCTTCGAATATTTATACCAAAATGTGGTGGTGCGCCATTTTGTTGAAACCACATTCTTTCCCTCTACTACTAATGCAGGTATTAAATCGAATGAGAGAAAATGTAAGTAACGCTCAGCAGTGAGATTTTCTTTAAAGAAATATGATTCTAAAATTCGGTTATTTATTATGCCAGCCCTCACATTGAGTTTTTTGGGATTTTGTGTATATCCCCCACTGTAAATTTTGATCAGGCCAGAATTACTTATTATGTCTATTGATCATTCCATGTAAATAAAATATAGTCTCATCGGAGAAGATAATATTATTAAGAAATATGTTATTTTGATCTTCTCATCCTTTCTTTACAGCATTATAATCTTCTATCGTGGTATTTTCAAGAAGTTTCTGTACCACATAGGAGTATATCAAGTTTTTTGTTTTCAATTTAAGCAGTTGGTTAGATATTTTACGTAAATCCCTAAGGGACCCACTTGACCGCGTAATTGTATTCTCGGGATACTTTTCACTGAACAACACACAAACTTCATCCGGGCTCTGTACTTTCTCTTCACATCCCAACCATGTCATAATTTCAATACGCTCCCTTTCTGAGAACACCATAATTTAAATAATGTCAAAGTTCCAAAATACTAACCCTTACTTACAATTAAGTGATTAAACTGAAAGATTAACTGAATTTATTATTTTGTGTGTTAGGTATTTGCCAAATACACAACCAAATGTGGGAAAAAAATGTCCTAGAATTTCAAGAATTTTAGTACCTTTTTACCTGCATTTTGAAATGTAAAAATGTGTGATATTACGAAGTTGCTTCTTAACGTATGGTGCAATAATAAATACTATCGTTTAATCAATCTTTTCAAGATAATTCAATGACATTTTCCCAAGTCACTGGATAGGTTGATAGGGTCTAATAGTTAATGGTAACCAAGTTCGTTCCACATTACAACATAACGTATCGGATTCAGTTTTAGACTTTCTCATAGCCCCCACATGACCTAAGTTGTCATTAAAAAAAAATGTTGGAGTAACTACAAATTAGATTGCAGGGAGTGGGCTTAAAATATTACAAAAAAACGAACAAACAATATATATATATATATATATATATATATATATATATATATATATATATATATATATATATATATATATATATATATATATATATATATATATATATATATATATATATATATATATACAATATATATATATATATATATATATATATATATATATATATATATATATATATATATATATATATATACACACACACAGGCAGACTAATGGAATTGAGAAAACATGTTTTTTGGTGTGAAACATGACAAATTAATCGAATAAATTTGCAAACTGAGTTTTTCAACATTTTATTAGGCCGCTATAATTACCAAAGTTTTACCAATTCGTTCTTATATCTTGTTTTTTGAGTGCAAAAATTGAGGTAAATTAGATTTTTTAGTAATACTTTTTTTATCATTTAAAACGCAATTTAATTCCTCCAGATTGGATTATCGCCATTTGACCCTTAATTTTTGAATAAAATTTAAAGTTAATCATGTAAGTAGTTCTTTAACTATGACGCGAATAGATATACAGACCCACAGTATTGATAAAACATGTTTTTTGGCATTTAGAAATCGTAATATCTGAAGAACTGAAAAAAATCTCGAAATATTTATACCAAAATGTTGTGGAAATCTCTTGAATTCTTACCAAGATTTTACCAATACATTTCTATGTTACACCTAATTTTTGACCTTTAATTTTGCAGAAGAATTAAATGTGATATAGGGATAAACTGGTACAAGTACAATAAAGTCCAAAAATCAAGTGTGGCATAAGTAGAAAATAAAAAAGTTTGAAAAGGCAGTATACGTGTTCCTAAATAACTGTGTACTAAACTAAATTGGGTCACACTTCACTATTACTAATAAAAGGAACAAGGGAAATTCCGAGTAAAGGAAATTTACCGATTTTCCTTATATTACACTAACTTTATATGCGAAATTTGAGAACAATCGGTGAATTAATGTTTTTACCTAATTTTTTTAACATTTTATTAAGTCGCCATTTTGTTCTACCATCTTGGTGAAAGGTAATAAACTTTACCAGTTTATTACCTTTCACCAAATTTTTCTGCAAAATTTGGAGTAAATTAGATAAGTAATTTTTTAGTAATAATTTTTGTTTTAAGTTTTATTAGACCTCCATTTTGTTTTCCTGGATTGGATTTTTACCAAAATGTTGATGTCCTCATATTACTCTTTATTTTTGACCAAAATTTGAAAAGAATCGGATAAGTAGTTTTTGAACTTTGCCGGGAAGACAGACCGACGGAATTGAGAAATCACGTTTTGCGGCATCTAGGGACCCTAAAACGTAAAGATTTGTAATAATATTGAAGAGTGGTTTTTTACGATAACAATACTTCCATTTTACGAAGGAAGTAACAATGTCTAAAAGCTGCACCACTCAATTTTGTTAAGAGCTAAAAATTTGCACCAAATTATTTTTCAATTAAATAATGACAGCTGATGAAATTAGTTATAAACTTATTTGTAAAAATATAGGCTTCGCCTTAAATTTATTAAAATTATTTTCAAATCTGATGCTTTATATTTACATTGCTTAAAAGCTTCGGCTAAAACATATTTATGGAAAAAATCATCAGAGCCAACTGACTTTTCAGAATGGGAGTGGATGGGTGTGAAAAAATGTATGACACTTTTCGATTCTGGCAACATCAAAATGATTAAAGTTTAATATATCTAGAATTTAAATCCACTGCCTAAATGCGGTAACCATATTGTGGATACTCATTTACATTCAGCTCCTGCTTTATTTTGCGTCACAGATATATAAATTTATTACACGAAGAAAAAAATAGAGCGCCAAACACAATACTAGTCACAGATAGTATAGGGGTTTTCTTTTTTACTACATGTGACTAATAAAAATGTCGTAGCACCTATATGTAACTTGATATAAATATCACTAGCTGTCATTTGTGTTTAGTATACTCTGACAATTTATCATCGTAAAATACAGACTTGAATAACGTTTGGTAAGTATATAAAAATGTCATGAAAATAAATCCAATGAAATTCACCACTACGCAATAGTTTTACATACTCAAGTATTAAAAGAGCCAATAAATTAAAATCTAAAATCCAGAACCAAAAACCTTATACTAAAACCACTTTTTTATTTCATAAAACGAAAGTAGATCCCATATGAAGGCGCACAAATGCGAAATTTACTTTTTTATTAAGCTGATTTTCCAATATTTCAGTAAGTATTTTCGCGGAACAAAAATCCAGCAACTTCGCTCGCGTGACGTCAGAAACCGTAATGGTTTTACGCCGCACAAAATCGACAACGAAATTCACTAGTCAAGCTTGGAACAAGCTGGAACACAATATATAGTTTATTCCATGGTGGGAAGAAAACAAGGTGTGCTCGCTAGCCAGCGCATCTACGTCAGATGTGAGGTAGCTTTCGATAAAAATGTAGTCGGCCCTGAAAATAAACGTCAATAAAAATTGTAGGTTAGGATACTACAAAGTTTGACAACAAATATCAATTTTTATTTTTTTGTGCAAAATACATTTTACCTTGGAAAGGAAAGAATTTTATTGTTAAATTCAACTGGGTATTAAAAATGAAGAACAATATGTATTGTGCGATTACTGTTTGCTTCAGCCACAGCAAAACAAAGGACGAATGTAATATAAGGTCTCATAGATTTCCTAAAAACCCTGATTTATACGGTACCAAGGTTTCATGTTTGCCACTAATATGACAAAATTAACTTAAATAACGGTAAATATTTGGTTAAACATTTCTAAATTAAAGGATTTTTTAGCGGTTATATGCTAACTAAAATAAGTTAAGCATTTTGAATATAAAAAGAAAAATTAATGATGCTACAGAGAGCAACCTACTCGAGACTTGTTTAAAAACCAATAACTGAGATGAGAGATCGGACTTTGGCAGGCTTACCTGATAACAGAAATTTTGAGTAGACTAAATCAGATAAAGATTCAGCTAAAATGTGTATAAATAGTCACATATATTTTTCTAAGGTGTTCAAATACTTGATATTCTCACATATCTAACCAGATGTCCTTTTTATAAGCATGTGTAGGCATCTAGTATATATTTTGCAATTTATCTGAATTTTTTGTTCATGCAAATTGCATATAAAAAATATATAAAATTATTTTTTTTACTTCTGAAATAAAAAGTTAGGACCTTCTCTTTTAGTCATTATATCAAAATTTTCACATTAGATATATCTTTTTTAAACATAATTAGGTTTGTGTAGCCAGTGCTAAAATTTCATCAAGTTCTTTTATACAGTAGCTGAACACTTCCTAGTTTAAGGAATACAAATTCACACAGAATGTATGTATGTATTTCTGCCTAGAAGTTCCTTCTGAATGAGGGGTAGGCTCGAGCATAGGCAACTGTTAAACCTTTTCAGTTATATTATCTTTCTTTTGGTAATTGCCATCATGAAATATTAGTCAGCATTCTTATGTATCAGCCAAATCAAAAATATCTAGTTAGGTACATATAAAAACTATATATATATATATATATATATATATATATATATATATATATATATATATATATATATATGCTGAAACAAGATTATAATCTACATAATAGCAAAAAATGTGTTTATTTACTATCAATTGTGTTATCTAAGGCTTCAAGGGTAATCCTAACGAAATACATAATTTTCTAATTCATGTATCACTGGAAACCTAAATAATACATACCCGCACTTCAAACGATATATAAGTTTATTCCAATAAACATCTTAACGACCTGCAACTAATATACGTCCAAAATTCGACGAAAACACAAAAATACATATGAAAAAAAATCATTTCTTTGATTTTTTAACCTCTACCTGTCAAATGAACGTTCGCTCATAACCTAAAAAAACAAAACTAATAAACAAGGCCTAAGATGATTTTACAATTAATAGCTCTTTAAGCAATAGACATATTTCCGTTTCTGTTTTCACTGTAATCATAAAAGAAAATATAATTATGACCGATACATGAATTTCGTTCACAAATTTTACAAAGGTGTACTGTAAACTTTTGAGGCCTTTACGCAACAAAAACATAGCTAACCCGTCATTTTAATCAGCCCTGGGTTCGCCTCACAATATACGTCATCAAAACTTGCGCGTAGGCACACCTTGTTTTCTTCCCACCATGATTTATTTAAAGTCAATTGGAACATACCACCGTTCAACAGCACGAGGTAATAATTATGTCATCGTTTGACAGCACGCCTTTGGCAAAGCCTTTGGTTTACAATCGACTGATGGCATAATTGTTTCGTTGTTTTTTGCTATTCCAATTGACTTTGTATAAACCATAAGTTTCGTAACCGTTTAACGTAAAAGCTAAGCAACAACAACGAAATACACTATGATACATAACTATAGTATATTGACATCTACGGTACATATTTGACAAACAATGACCAGCCCGGGACCCGGTTTGATACCGTTAATATGACATGTTCTGTTCTAATGTTCTCGAGATAACTGAAACTGGGTTTAAAGAGAGCTAGTAACTAAACCCATAAATTATTTAATACTTTGTCTGTCAATGATGACAACAACTTCAAGACATGAAATTCATTGAACAAACTAAGGCTAGGTATGCATATTATGATGATACATAACATTTTCCTAACGTGCATCTCGGTTTTAAATATAATATAGGTGATAATTTTGGCATTTGAAGTAAATGTACCTTATATGTTAAACAAATATCCAACAAAACACTGAAAAACATGTAACAAAACAAAGTTTGAAGTATTCACTAAAGTGGTTTAAATTTAGACCGGGTCTAACTTGACAGTTATAGGTTTAAGATGACATTTTTAACAATTGAACAAATAATTTTTCTAAATGTCACAACTACAAAATGACAGTGACATAAGCGATACATAACTGGCGAACGAACGAAGAGTTTTAAGTACCATGGCAACTAGACCTGGTCTATCTCTTAAACCTTTTTAGTGATTACGGGGGTAATTGTGTATGTTTGAAACTACATAATCTCGAAATGACAAAAATACGCATAATAAATGAGGTTTTTGACACGATACACTTTGATTTTGAAGTGAAATATTTCAAGTTAAATCGCAAAATTTAAATTAAATGTTCAATAATAAAACAACATTATCCGACATGCATTTTAACTAGATACAATTATTATTTTTTGAATTAGATAATGCAAGTAATAAAATTTTATTTATTTTCTCAAATTTCGGGCACTGAAGATAATCAAGGGAAGAGAGCGCTATGCGCAGTTTTCTTAAATACAAAAATAACTCCTAATATAAAATCTGTTTATTGTTTGTCCTACTTGATAACGGGCACATAGCCAATCAAATCCCTTTATCTGTCGACAACAGCATCTGTTCTGCCCCAATTCCAAATTTATTAATTTGAATATCTTTTATTACGCTCGGTTTAAACGTAAGCTGCTATAATTAATCAATTAACAGATACCAGTACATTTTGTAAACATTACTGCCTAGTATAATTGAAATTCTGCCACGTTGCAGACGTAACATGGCTTAGTCTAGCATAATTACCTATTAGCTATAGTGAGAAACGAGGGATTGATAGCGAACTTATATTTTGTTTTATATGAATAGATTAATAATCAATAATAGCATCTAATAAGAATAGTTATATTGTTACAGTTACGCTGCTAACGAAAACAAATTTAAATTTTTTGTAAAAGCTACAATTATTAAAATAACTTCCACTATTTATTTTTAAAATAAACCTTAACAATTGTTTCGGTACACAGTATTTTCTTCAGATGGATTTTTCGATACTTTTAGGGTGATCTGACAAAACTATAGGAGCTAAATGAAAATGGATTGCACATTTTCGAGTTTGATTTACAAATGAACTCTAACCGTGCTTACTAATCATATCATGGCTAACTTGACTCGTTATTCAGCTACGGGGTGTTTTCGAAAATTAGTTAGTTTTGATAGGGTCCTGTATCTCGCTTATTAATGGTGATAGAAGAAAAAAGAAGACCGGTGATATATGGAGTTTTTTACGTAGATGTCAGTGGCGTTTTTATTTTTTTCTATCTATTCTAGCTTTTGAGATATGACATCAAGTTGTATTTTTTTCACACCCTATATATTTTTCTCTTAATCGATTAATAATTAAATTACCTTTCCGATGGTACCAAACACTTAGTGTTAGACCTTTTGCAAAATAATAATTTTTTAAATATACTCATTTTTTCATTATATTTTCTATGTAACTGTGGTAGACATAGCAACTAAGCTTTTTATTTGTATCTTTGGAGGCGATTGATTAAACTTCATGCTTGATAACTTCAAAAACTACTTGATAGTATCTGAAGATTTGAAACATCATTTTAACAATACCTTTAATAAAATAATTGAGTCAATCGAAAAAACCTACTTTACTTAATGTTTGGGATTTTTAATTATTACCTTCCCACCTTATGTCTCTTGCATTTTCTCCAGAACCTATTTCAATTAATGTGAATAATAATGGGTGCCATTCCTGCAACAGAATGGCACCTTTGAAAGCATAAAATATAAAATAAATAAGTTTTTAGCCTGCTTAGACTCGATTTGACTATGGAGCTCAAGCAGGGGCATTTAAACTTATTTAAATTGAGTAGGATTTAGAAACAATTGCTTGACGCCATCTATTCCAATATTTTGGCAGTTTGAGTAACACATATTTCGATAAAATCCGCGAACAAGGCATACGACAATATGCAAAAATTCAATATTATAGAATGTTACATTGAGTCTGGTAAAGACGATATTGCTGCGTTGGAAGTATAGTTTAGAAAGTACCTAGAAAGACGGCAGCCCCATGCCGATATTTTTAAACGACTGGACAAAAGTCTTAAGTTGCATGGGTACGTCCAAAAGCCAAGGCAAAAGTCATATAAATAGAAAGGATAGTAATAAAATAGAAGAAGTCAACACAATCGCATTTGTTGTAACGAATCCAACTTCATCTTCGAGGCAAATTAGTGACGAAATCGGTATCAAGAGAAAAAAAAATGAAGAAGATATTAGAGAAGCACAAATTTCAGCAGTATTGCTACAGGAAGGTTCAAACTTTACATCAAGGGGATGCAGAACGTAGACGGCAATTTTGCTTGTGGTATTTGGACAATTGCCGGAGCGACAGCAATTTCTTGCGATGGAATATTCAGTCAATAATTTGTACTGGGCTAATGAAAATCCACACACTGCCGTCGATAGAACATCACAGGGTCGTTTTGGCTTTAATGTATGGTGCACATTGCACGAATATTGTGCTACACGATATTTGATGGAAATTTAACAGCTAAGAGGTATATTGAAATTTTGGAAAAAAATCTAATACCGAATATCCAAGGCATGAATAACAGTTACTTCCACAAAAATGGCACTCCAAGTCATAATGCCTGAAGAGTAGCTAAGTTTCTAGATCAACATTTTCCCAATAAGAGGTAGGGTACAAATGAACTGCCAAGGTGACTACCTAGGTTGCCTGACCTTACCCCATTAGATTTTTTCTGCGGTTTTGGATCATTTTAAGAAAAAAAAATGACCCCAAATGCCTTCTTTTTACGATATTGTGTGTGTGAAATTAAAAAAATAATAATATATATTTTTTACTAACACCCTGTATCTCAAATATAAGGCATTTGCGAATATTATCTATTAAAACTTTTTCTTAAAATGATCCAATGAATCACTTTTCTAGAGTTTTGAGCAATTCTGATTCCAACTAAAATTTGACCAGTAGTGCCGGAGGCATGCATCAAAATTGCATAAACGATAAAGATGGTAAATTTTGAAAAATTAATGGCGTACCATATTTTTATTAAGAGTCTAAGATGGTTACCCATACCTACGCCCATGATGAAAATAACTGGATAGTGTCAAAATATAGCCTTCAAATACCTGAGGTTCTGCCAAATCTTTATCAATTAGCTTTTACTATTTTGAATTACTAAATTTTTTTTTTTTAAATTGTAACACCGTGTATCTTGAAAACCAAACGTCTGCGGAAATATGTTCATATGAATTTTTCGTCTTATTTTCTTACCAATAATCTCTCGTTGAACATTGGCGTTGTTTTTTAAACACCTTGTATATACAACAAAGAATATACATTTGCCGTGTTTTACCGTTTTTTAAAAAGCTGAGCGTTATGCAAATAAACAATATTTGCAATTTAAAGGGACTCTTGGATTCCCTTGGGCTACTTTGTTTCACCGTTTATTTTTTTTACTAACGGCTTTAAAACAAATGATGTTTTCGTTCTATGGAAGCTGCTTCATATCGAGAGGGCTACTTTGTATAATAAAGTGAAATGTATTTATATACAAAAAAATTAATGAAATATGACGTATTTCACCATTTGTTAAAAAAGTTAAATGCTCTTTTTTTTTTTCATTTTCAAGGCATTGTTTCATAATCCTAAAGCTACCCTGTATAATAAAAAATAATGTTTCTACAAACAAAATTATAAGAGATTTGATTTATTTTACTGTTTTCTAAGCAGGCTAAATGCTTCTGAAAAGCTACTTTTTTCTCATTTTCATTCATACTACTATAGGGCTACCCTTTATAGTTGAAAAAATATTTTATATATATAAAAAAATAAAAGAAGTTTTATATATTTCGCCGTTTTTTAATACATAATTTTTTTCGTTTTCTGGGGGGTACCTCATCCTTTTTGGACTACCCTGTATACTGGACAAAAACAAATTATTTTGTTTGAGTATTTTTGGATCTTAAGCGATAAGAATGCAATATTTAATATGCTTATTAGTGACCACTAAAAGTCTCTTTCTCACAAGTTTTTATTATTCATTAAACACACGTAGAATTACGAAAAAAATCGGTAAATTTCCTTTACCCGGAAATTTCCTAGATATAAATATTTTCTTTTATTATGAGTAATGAAATGGGATCCAATTTAGTTCAGTACATGGTTATTTAGTAACACATATATACTGTCTTTTTAAACGTTTTTATTGGGCACTATTTTTTCCATCGTATTGGATTCCTAACAATATTTTACCAGTTTCTACGGTTCACTATGCAGCCATCTTGTTCCGACATTGGATTATTACCAAAATATTACCAGGTCATCTCCATATGAATCTTAATTTTTGACTAAAATTTGAAGTCAATCTGGTAAGTAGTTTTTATGTTATGCCGCGATCTGTCAAACAACATGAACATGGGGGTGATTTTTTCACGATTACAAACATTTTATTTGGCCACAGTTTTACTAATTCATCTCTATACTACAGTTAGTTATGGCACACAATTTGAAATCGGTCCATTATGTATGTATCTTGGATTCGTACCAAACTTTCACCATTGATTCCTACTAATACTTGAGTTTTGTGCAAAATTTGGGATACATTGGATAAGTAATTTTTTAGTAATAATGTTTTTATAATTTCACAAGACCGTTATTTTGTTTAGCCATATTTTATTTTTATCAAAATGTTTCCAGGTCATCCACCTATGATCCGTCATTTATGACCATAATTTGATGTCAAGCGGGTAAGTAGTTTTTTAGCTACGCCATGGAGAGACAAACCGATATACTGACAGATAGACCGACGGAACTGAGAAAATATGTTTTTCGGCATCTAGGGACCTTAAAACGTATTACAATACTTCCCTTTCTCGAGGGAAGTAATAAATAGAATAAGTAGTTTTTACACTGATTTTTTTAAGGCCGCCACTTTGTACCGTCATGTTGAATTCGTATCAGTTAATCCCTGCATTACATCTAATTTTGATGCAAGATTTGAAGTCAATTGAATAAGAAGATTTTTTTTACGTTGGTTTTTTTAAACATTTCATTTGACCGCCATTTTGAATTCGTTCCTTACCAATTTATCTTTCTATCACACTCAACACTTGCACAAAATTTGAAATTTTTTTAAAAGTAGTTTTTAAGGCTGATTTTTTAAATAATTTATTAGGTCGCCATCTTGTCCATACTGTCTTTGATTTGTACCAAAATATTACAGGTTGATTCTTATGTTGCACTTGATTCTTTTTTTGTAATAATTTTTTTTAAATGTTACTAGGCCGCCATTTTGTTCCTCAATATTGAATTTTTACCTGGTCATCCCCACATAACCCTTAATTTTTTACCAAAATTTGAACTTAATCAGAATAGCAGTTTTTAACTACTCCGCGAACAGAGAGATAGAGAAACAGAGCGACTATCAGATCAATTGAGAAAACATATTTTTTGGCATCTAAGGATGCTAAAAAGTAAAGATATGTAAAACCTGTAATTTTTTTCATTATTACAAATATTTCATTTGGCCGCCATTTTGTTGCGTCATTTTGAATTCGTACCACAGTTTTACCTATACCACAATTAATTCTTACACATAATTTGCAATCACTCTATTAAGTAGTTTTTTCAGGCTTATTAAGCTGTCATTTTGTTTCGCCCTCTTTGATTCATACCAAAATTTTACCAATTGTTTCCTACATAATACTTGATTTTTGTGCAGAATTTGATGTAAACTGGATAAGTAGTTAATATTTTTTTAGCATTTCACTAGGCCGCCATTTTATTTCGCAATATTGGATTTTCACCTAAAATCCTACCAGATCATCCCCATCAGACCCTTAATTTTTGACCAAAATTTAAAATCACTCGGGTAAGTAATATGTTATATAGCTATGCCGCGAACAGACAGACAGATAGACTGACGGAATTGCGAAAACATGTTTTTCGGCATCTAGGAACCTTAAAACGTAAAGATCTGAAAAAATCTCTATTACGATACTTCCCTTTTACGAGGGAAATAAAAATTTAAAAAATCGTTATGTTTTTGTTGTTTTTAGGTTATGTATTGGACGTCTGAAATCCTTGGCCACACACGCCATTCACAACACTTTAGAGTGCACGCGTATTTCAAATATAATTTTCGATAATTTGAGGTGTGATTTTATGGCTTTAATGATGGTTTTATCAACGAATCTGGGCTAATCTAGCGCTAACAGGACAGATCCACTTAACAGTATAGGTTTTATTAAAAAAATCCGAGTCTATCTTAAAACTCGGAATTCGATTGGCTTTCTTTACAATAAACCTAACCAATCTTAATCTAACCTAATCCGCATTTTTATTAATTATAAGTTTGGTTTAAAAAAAAACTTATATATAATATTAATATCGCTCCACCGAGTTAGGAAGCCCAGGCTAAACATTCATTAAAATTTGTTTGTACTCAACGGAACTAAACGACGAACAACATTGAACAATTGCTGTTTTTTAATTTTTTATGAAAATTTTTTGAATTCTAAGGAATAAGAATGCAGCCTTCCGGCTTAAATCACAATATAGCTGTATTCTTCACCTTTCTTCAACTATTCGAAGGTAAAAATGCCAATATTTAAAAAGTGACCGCAATTTTAGATGCAATTTTTTATTTTTACTTGGATTAGTGTGACTGTTTCTGAAAATTATGAAATAGTTTTTTTACTTGAAATTAATAAAACTAATGAATAGTAGGATAGATATTAACTTAGCATAAGTTTTATAGAAGTTATTATAGACCATCATAAAAAGAACGTTGAAAATTGCTAACATAACTTACGATAAAAAATAAATTTATTTTTTGATTTTTCGCAACTGAATAAAAATATCTAACTATAAATTGAGTGAAACAAGTATTTAAAAAAATTCCGTATCTCAACTTGTGGACTAGTCTTGTAAAAGTGCTATATGTCTATAAAAACTTAAGATAATGACACAATTTCTTATTTTTGCTTAAATAATATTTTTATTATATTATATTATATTATATTATATTGTATTATATAATATTATATAATATTATTATATTATATTATGTTATAGTATATTAGATTATTTTATATATTATATTATATTATATCGAAACATACCGTGAACAGACTAGTCCACATGTTGAGATATATATTTTTCTTAAATATTTGTTTCAATCAATTTAAAGTTAGATATTTTTAATCAGTTGCAAAAATGCCAAAAAATAAATTTGTTTTTTATTCTAAATGTACTATATTTTATTAATCCTTAAAGAATGTAGCAAAAATTACCGATAATATTAGGATTCCTGGCATTCCAAAGTCTCAAATAACCTTCAAGCAATTAGAAGACCGACGGCGCGACGGCGCAATCCCGGAAACTCTTGTGCCACAAAGAGATCTCGAAGATAAATGAAAGCCAGTGAAGATATGGCCGTTAAAGTGTTGGGTATAGTTGCTTTAAATCTACGCATTTGCTGCTAATTCAGAAGTGTGTCAAAAACTGTACTGAGTATTTTACAAGTTTATGGCTTATCATATTTCTCTGCATCAGGAATTGTACAGACAAGATTTTTTCAACAAATTAATAATTGTTTATTAAGACTTCAGTTCTTCACTTCGAATTTGTACTGCAGTTGGATGTCAATTTCCTGCTTTAGGTGAACCGACACAAATTCATTATGGGCATCTGAAAATCCACATTGGAAGCACACAGAATGCCAATCAATATTCTTAGTTAATATTGCAATTCTTGGATAAGCTATAGTCGGGGACAGAATCAATAGACCACATTTTTTTGAAGACCACCTAAATATGAACTGCATAATGGTGTTTTAAGGCATAATTTATTCTCAACGACGAAGAAAACAGAAGAAGTGTGATTTCAGCACTTTGTGCTCTAAGTTCGACACTCCCTAAAAGACTTTTTTGCACATGGATGGATTTGTCGCAATGGCCCGGTAAATTGCCACGCAGGGTCTTCTGATCTCACGCCCTTAGATATTTTCTTTTGCGGATTTGTCATTGAATGTTATTGACTATAGCCCCATCCACGTCAAAAAATATGAGAGGCCGGATTAGACATGCATGTACGTTAGTAATCTCTGAAATGTCTTTTTGTCAAAGAAAACATTTGAAATGCTTGGAAGTAAATTAAGGCCATTTCGAACACCTTTTAAAATACAGCCGTCGTTAAACTTAAGGTATTTTTTAATAGGTTTTACTCTAACTTCATTTATCGAAAAATGTATAGCCATGCATCCAGTAGAGTAACTGCAACCTAACCTAACCTAACCTACGTACACATTTCTCCACTGATAATTGAAATCGGAAAATATAATACCTTTTCCCCCTCCCTGTATTGTAAGGAACCTATTTTAACACTGCTTTGACAGACGTAACTGAAAGTTACTCAACAAGTTATTGGTTGCCCTTAACGACAGGATGTAAGTCAACTTACATCCATAGGGAAATAATAATCTAAAATTATTATAAGTAGCTTTAATTTTTGATTTCATCAGCATATTACAAAAATCCGAACAAACATCCGGTGATATTAATTGAAATGAATATTAATGGTACGATTATTACAATTATTCACATTATTAATAAAATTTGGAAACACGTTTCTTGTTTCTTCTCGATGTGTATTACATTTTTTGACTCCACAGATCCTTCATTTCTAACCAATGTTTCGGTCACTGTTGAAGCACTGCAAGAGACTTCTGGCTGAGTCTTATTGTATAAAATTTTATTTGCTTCTTCAATTTTATTATTGTGGCTCTCAGCTACGTAACTTTCCGCAATAGTAACGGCTTTCCAACCATCATGTCGCTTGATAGCTAATACATCAACTCCAGTATTTGCTAATAAAGTTGCCGACGTTCTTCTAAAAGAATGTCCAGTATACATTTTGAAGTTCTCAAACTTTAGAAATTCCGCAATTTTACTTGGAATTGACGAAAACGTATTTTTCCCGACAGGCTGGTTTCAGCACCTTCTATTTCGCTATCGTATAAAGAAGCGCGAATTAATAGTCGTCATGTGGGATCTTGTATCAATGTACTTTTGAATTATTTTGAAATGACAAACCTGAGTGTCGTCACTTTTTGTCACTGTAAATGTACGTGACATTCCATTTTTGGGGTCAGGACTGGTCACAATTATGACTTCTTGACTTATTTTAACATTGTCCATTCTCATTTCACAGAACGACACGCTCCAGCAACTCTCATTATCATTACGACCTTCATCAATAAGTATATATCATCGGGGGCTTCAAGCATGAACTTATTTACATCTTCCCTGTTAAACACATTCGATTTTTTGAATCTATAACCATCATTTTTTCTTTTCAAAAATGCTCGAAGTTTTGGATACTTAGAAATATTTATATTTTCCTCTATAAAAAGGGTGGACTTCTGCATCGAATACTCACACCATAAGCTTGATGGGGACTATAATATAGCACTTTTTTCGTGGAAATACGCCATGAATTTTCATTATCATTACATTACATTTGATAGCATTATCATTAAATTATGAAGGCAGCCGTGATCCGTTGCCAGAGCAATATAAGCAGTTTTTATTTTATCAACAACGTCAAGTTGACAACTCATTACGAAAAGTTTGAAGAAGTCGAATATTTTGATTCTGTGTGGACAAAATGGATGTTTCAGACATAGAAGAATCAGCGAATATTGCTTGTTTATCTCTATTACCGGAAAAGTCGAAAAAAAGGTATGAAGCAGCATATAAATCCTTTAAGAATTGGTGCCAAAGCAAGACGGCTACTGCAGTCTCAGAAACCTTGTTTTTGGCGTATTTCTACGAAAAAAGTGCTATATTATAGTCCTCATCAAGCTTATAGTGTGAGTATTCGATGTAGAAGTCCACCCTTTTTATAGAGGAAAATATAGATATTTTCTAAGTATCCAGGGAAAATGTGAATAAGTTCATGCTTGAAGCCCCCAATGATATATACTTATTGATGAAGGTCGTAATGCCGTTCTAATGAACTCTATGAAATGAAAATGGACAATGTTAAAATAAGTCAAGAAGTCATAATTGTGATCATTCCTGACCCCAAAAATTGAATATCACGTACATTTACAGTGACAAAAAGTGACGACACTCAGGTTTGTCATTTCAAAATAATTCAAAAGTACATTGATACAAGATCCCACATGACGACCGCGCTTCTTTATGCTATATCAAAATGGAAAGTGCTTAAACCAACCTGTCGGGAAAAATACGTTTTCGTCAATTCCAAGTAAAATTGCGAAATTTCTAAAGTTTGAGAACTTCAAAATGTATACTGGACACTCTTTTAGAAGAACGTCGGCAATTTGGTGGATGTAAATCCGCTACTATTGCGGAAAGTTACGTAGCTGAGAGCCTCAATAATAAAAAGGAAGTAGCGAATAAAATTTTATACAATAAAGGCCGTTTTACATGCTGCAATTCTTCTTTGCAATATGCAATAGTCTTGAACAAAGGCACGCGCAGTTTGACAAAAGGTACAAATGTCTTGCCACTGCGCATGCTTTTGTTCAAGACTATTGCAACTTACAAGAAAGAATTGCAGCATGTAAAACGGCCTTGAGACCCACCCAGAAGTCTCTTCCAATGCTTCAACAGTGACAGAAACATTGGTTGGAAATGAAGGATCTGTGGAGTCAGAAAATGTAATACACATTGAGAAGAAACGAGAAAACGTGTTTCCAAATTTTGTTAATAATGTGAATAATTGTAATAATTGTACCATTAATATTCATTTCAATTAATATCACCGGATTTTTGTCCGGATTTTTGTAATATGTTGATGAAATCAAAAATTAAAGCTACTTATAATAATTTTAGATTATTATTTCCCTAGGAATGTAAGTTGACTTACATCCTGTCGTTAAGAGCAACCAATACCTTGTTGAGTAACTTTCACTTACGAGTGTCAAAGCAGTGTCAAAATAGGTTGCTTACAGTACAGGAAGGAGGAAAATAACTATTCCATTTAACATTTAAATGGTGAGACTGGGTAAATGTCGAAAATATATTCGCCAGTTTCCTTATCATCTCTCCTCAAATGGACTGCAAAATTTTTCGCGAACAATCGCAAGCAGACTGACTGATGGCAATCGACTGTTTGTTCGCCCTTGACATATAGTATTTTTAATTAAATTACGCCAAATTTTTTCTACACACATCCATGCAGGTATATTCTGTTTTTCTAGAAATCTGTTTTTTTGTATTTAGGACTCTATAACTACAAAAAAAACCAACATACAATACTTTCCGTATATAAGCTCATATTATTATACAGGGAAATAAAAAATGTCTGATTTCACGAGATAAATAATTGTGATGTCCTTTAAATTCACATATTTCTTTTATAAACCTTTTAAACTTTAAATCATTAATAATTTAGCTACCATACATATTTCACATTTTTTTGAGTCTCAAGTAAGAATGAAGAGGACTTCTCGCTAGTTAGGATTGGTAGCGGATTTTCTAAAGTTCATTTCCCTGTTAATTTAATTTTTGAATTAGATGAAGATTTTCCGGCAGTTTTATTTTTGCCCTGGCCTCATATTTTCTTCTCTCTTACACAAGGGGCTTTTTAACAATTCTGACAATATATTATTTTTAAAATATTTAAAAATAGAATTTGCTCCAAAATTGTTTCGAATTGTATATTTTTTAATGCAGGAAGTTTTCATTTAATCGCTAGAATAAATCGGTAGGTGGACACTTGTCACCGATGTTGCAGATTGTCCAGAACAGCTTGGAGTAAATAATTGGATAACAGTATTGTCTTTATATTTGGCCATGCGGTTAAGTACGGGTTGTATACTTACTGTATACAGCTTGTATAGCTTTTATTTTTAGAGAATACTTTAGTGATGGGACTTTTCCTGAAACGCCAAGATTTTTTATCACAATCATGAAAATCGCCAATATGTCAATATTGTTCCGGATTGGCTGATACACAAACAAGTAGGTTCTAAAAGCACTCCTTTTGTTCAAAACACAGGTTACAGGTATCACAGGTAAACACTGGTTACACCTAACAATCGTAACTAAGGTAACTTTAAACTTGTCAATGTCAGCAACTCTTCGAAATCTCAATTACAACTGAATCAAAATGTGTGTGTTTGGGATCATCTTCTGTTTTGCGTCAGCTTACGATATTATGCCTTTTGGATCATCGTTGATATATAGAGTTCACTGGGGAGAGGGGACGGTTGGTGATGAGGAGGGGGAGGGTTAGTGTTTTAGTTGACTTGTGGTTGCAAACAGTCTTTTGGGAGATTGTATTTATTTCTTTTGCTAGAGAATATATGAGAAGATTGTATTAAGTTGTTTAGAGATAAATCCGTTGTAATATAATAACTAGTATTTAATTTAGTAATAAATTCAAGTTAGTATTATTCTTAACAGCTTACTTTGAAGTGATTGTAATTTATTTTTTTGATTGCAATGGTGAGTGCTCCACGTGGGGGAAGCGTACGTTAAAATTGATCTGATATATGATTTGTAAATAGTGGTTTTTATTCTGGAATTTAGTTTGCTTTTGGGGTGAAGTAGAGGATATAAAATAGATATTATACCTCTTGCTTTCTTTATGTTATTGTTAGTATTAGCCGACCAACTCAATTTTCTGTCAAATATTACTCCCAGATACTTTGCTTTTTTTGTCCATTCAACTTGGACATTTGATATTTGGATTTTCGTGATGTTTTCAGGTCTATTGTATTGTAAAAATAATACCGCTTGAGTTTTATTAGGGTTTAGGCTCAGTTTCCATTAATTCATCCAGGTTTGAATGACGTTTAATGATTTCGAAGCCTATTGTGAATGTAATTTAGATTTTTGTTAACTGTGATTATCGCCGTGTCGTCAGCGAATAGGTAGAGCTTAGTGTGCTGATTTTTGGGTATGCCCGCGGTGAAGATATTAAATAGTAGTGGAGACAACGGGGGGCCTTAGGGGCCCCCGCTCTTATTGATTTAGGTTTTGAGTCGTAGCCATCTATGTGGACTATGAACTTCCTGTTACTTAAAAAGGATTGAATTAATTTCACTCGGTAATTAGATATGCCCAGCCTGATCATTTTAATAATTAACTCGTTGTGCCATGCGGACATCTAGAAAGATTGCCCCCACTTTTTTTTTCCTGTTAAATGCTTGAGCAATATCAGTATGTTGTTTGATTCCCGGTACTGGTTGAGCTTCTGAAGCCAAATTGTTCATCCGGAAGAAAATTTTTTCCGTTATTTCGGCAATAAGTAATTCAAGAATCAATTTTTCGACTATTTTACCTAAGTGAGATAGTAGGCTGATTGGCCTATAGCGATTAGTAAGATTAGGTAGTTCACTTTTCTTTTTTATTAGAATGATTCTGGCTTTTTTCCAGAAATTTGGAAAGTAGCCTTGCTCTAGGATTTTATTTACAATATATACAAGTGATGAAATTATGTTAGGCGGAACTTTTTTAATTGCCATATTTGTGATGGAATCTATGCCTGGCGCTTTTTTATGTTTAAATTATCAATAATTTTGTAGATTTGTACAGTGTTTGCTAGGGGCGGATACCAATAAGGGTGTTGTTATATATTCCTATAGCTCTATTTGCTGTTCTTGTGCTATATGTGGTTGGACCCTCGTTGAACTAATCATACAGGGCAGGCACGAATAATAGTTCTACCTTTTCTTCAGGGTTTGAAATAGTAGAATTATTTTGCATATTTCGGATGTGCGGCATTGGTAATCTTGGCCCCATTATTTTCCTCATCATTTAAATTTTGGAGTTTCTTATCCCATTGCTCATTTAAGAGTTTTTTAAGTTTTAATTTTATTTGTGATGTGGCTTCACTTGCATATATCATCATATTATTCTTTTATCTATGTCTCAATTACCACTGAATCAAAATGTGGCCTCGCGGCGTGCTTATAAGCCTTTAGAAAAGGATGGAATGATCCAGAAAATTCTAGAATAATCTAAATACTACAGGATGAGAAGAATTAAGCGTAACAGAACATTCGAGAACGATTTTTGACACTATCATAGTCGTTACATGGATAAAAATTAAGGTAAGTCTACTTCAATAAAATAACAAATAATAAATAAATTCATCTAAATCTTAAGAAACCTAAACTAGGGCTAAATTCACAACAATATATATATATATATATATATATATATATATATATATATATATATATATAAGGTTTGTTACATATCTCTTCTAACCGTTCTTTCAATATTTCACTTCAAAGAAAAAAATAGACTCCTTACCTTGAAAACTGATCTGAAGATAATGATGATCGATTAACTGTCATTATGAAAACTAAACTTTTATTTTAATTTCTTTATATTATGCAATGTTCAACTCAAGAAAAACTAGATACAATTCAATATATTTTTTAAATAATATCCGATGTTCAGCAAACAGTCCGAACCTAACACCTTAAGACTTTTTTGTGGGGTCATCTTACAGAAAAAATCTATTATAATCGGGCACAAAATCTTATTTTACGAAATAACGTAGCAGAAGGAATGCTTAATATAAATACAGAAACTCCCCATTTTGTATCAGACTCAATAAACCAAGTTAATGTCATACTTTTAAAACGCTTCTAAAATAATGAGGCTATGTTGAAGTGTAATTTTTTTTAAATCAGAAGGAATGTTTAATATAAATACAGAAACTCCCCATTTTGTATCAAATTCAATTACCAAGTAATATTGATAATTTTAAAATGCTTCCAAAATAATGGAGGTTACGTTCAAGTGTAATTATTTTCAAATATTTATGTTAGTTGAAATATTGTATGGCTTTTCATGGCCTTTTTTTTAGTGCTACTCGCTTTAATTTTTTGAAATTTATTAACCAACATCTTAGATACCGTCAAAGATTGAGCAGGTAGCAAGTAGTAGTAGTAATGCAAATTTCAGGTGTTAATTGGAAATAGCACACTATGTGCCGAGACAGCTTTCAAACTGAAATAAATTAGTTAAAATTATTAAACAAAATAATTTATTCATTATACCAATGATTATAATTGATTTCATTCAAGAAACAGTAGCCCGATAAAAAATGAAAAAATATACCAGCAATGGAAAAAATCACATAAAAAACATGGTATTCCATTTGAAAAAAATAATCAAAATAAGTCGTAACAGATTATTAGATGTTCAGTTGATTTTTACTTATCATTTTCGATTTCTATAAATGGTTATTTTGGTTTTCAAAATCAAGACACCCATGGCGGGGAAAACTAGCTTGTCAAGTCTTCGTTCAATAACCCTGTACATCTAAAATTTCAAGTAAAACATGAAAAAAGCTACGATCACTTTTTCTTTTCGTGATAAGTGGAACATGTTATTGACAACCCAATTTCTGAAACTCATAATACATCGGAGTATGATAAAGGTTTTGTTAAAGCGCTCGGGAACACTGTAATGTAGGTTAGTTTAAGCGTGCGAGACGTTCTACAGGAGTTCTTTTAAACATTTTTGTGATTTCAGCGCTTTGAGTGGGTCTCTTAAAATAAGGTTGTATTATCCCAGTAGTTCTTGACTTTAATACACACGCCCTTATTTAAGGAAAAACTTCTATAGAAATTTAAGGCGCCGAGCATAAAAGAACCATTTCTGAAAAGCGCTTTTGTATTCTTATAATTCGGTTGGGCCCCAGCATGTTTATTTTTCATTTTTATGATCACACCAATTCTTTATATCTCATTATAAAATATATTTTAAGAAAACAATTATTTCAAAATCCATAAGCAAAATCAGTATAATAAATATAATTTCTAGACTTAAGTTAAGTAATATGGAAATATCATTCACACCTAAAATTTATTTAGTGACTTGATTTAAGCCTGATCAGTACCTGGAATTTTCCGGGTCGCTGCATTTTCAAGTTTTTTTGTATATCTTGATAAACTGTAATACTGAGTATTATACTTTATTTTATTTTAATGCCCTTATAATAATAATTATTGTTATTATTATCTCGACTTATTGTCTTACAGTATTCTTGTGGTGGTGTTTTATACTGACGGGATTATACCAAGTCAGTACAAAAAAAAATAAAAGGAACATAAAAAAGGAAAAGGAAAAAACAACGACTATTGTGTGTTAAGAAATGATCTAACGATGCTACATGTTTTCAAAATGACCGATTTCTGGATGTTCTTGTGAATGTTTGTATTAAGTCCTAATTGAGCCAAATGCGGTGTAAACGTTGGCTTTGAGACCTGTTGCTGATATGACGAGAGGAACCACGATGACCCTTTCCTGTTTACACAGCCTTTTTACTTCTATTGCCAAGTCAGTGTATTTTGAGATCTTCTCACTGTATTTCGCTTGGATGTTCTCGTCGTTGAAGACAGTCATGTCAATTAAATAAGTGTTCTTCTCTTTTTTGGATTGAAAGGTGATATCGGGTCTGTTTGCGGAGATTGTTTCATCCGCGTGGATGTCAATATCCCAGTAGAGCTTGTAGTCTTCGTTTTCAAGTATGGATGTTGGTGTATAGTGGTAGTAAGGGTCTTGTGTTCTCCGTTAGTTTGTATGTTGTAGCTAATGCTTGATGAACGAGTGTCTCGCGGTGTATTCAGTTCCGGCCATTACTCTACATCCACTCGTTATGTGATCGATCGTTTTTCTCTTGTGTCCTTGGTGATGTGCTTTCGGTAGTTTCTGGTTGCTATGATTTTGTGCTGGATAGCAAGCAGGAACCTTCTGTTTCGGGGAACAGCTGAGCTTCTTGTAACCACGTATATTAAAGCTTTTTATGTATGTTGTCTTGCTTAATGTCGTATCTGTGTCTTCCGTGAAGTGTTTTTTCAGACCAGGTGTTCATCTTTTCTAGTCGTGATTCGATGTGACTGTGTGCATCTGCTGCGTGGCTCGTTTGAGCAGGTAGAGCGGTGTATAATTAATTCTTGTCTGCCTTCACTATTGCCTTGTGGGGGTTAGTTTGTTTGTTGTGGAAGAATTATCTGAGTTCGTAAATTTATTTTTTATTTAGCGATTGTATATCTATAATTCCCCTCACTCCTTCTTTTCTCTCGATGGTGAGTCTTTCCTTGCATGCGTAGGGATGTAACTTCCTGTGTTTAGTGAATTCAGAGAGTATGAGAATGTGAATGTTTTCTATGTCTGTGTGTGACCATCTAATGATACCAAACGAGTACGTAAGAATAGCTATGACGAAGGTGTTAATAGCTTTCGTTATATTTCTGGTGTTCAGTTTTGTTTTTAGTAGTTTCGTGAGTCTGGTTTTAAATTTTATCTTGAGGTCTGATTTGATATGAGTGTGGTTAATTTTGGTCCTTTGATGGAATTCTAGGTATCTGTATGTTTCTTCTTTAAACATGTTATCTATGGTTTCATTGTTGATTGTTTTTGTCGTAGGATGGTCTTTCCAATGTCCCTTGTTGATATGAAGTAGCTTGCATTTACTTATACCAAATTCCATATTGATGTCCAGGGAAAACGTTTCTGTGATTTTAAGGAGTTCGTTTATCTGTGCCTTTGTGCTGCCGTATAATTTTATGTCATCCATATGCAAGAGATGGTTTATTTTGTATAGGTTATTTTTTTTATGTTTAATTTGGAATCCGAAGTTTGTGTTATTCGGTGTGTTTGAGAGTGGATTGAGACAAAGGCTGAATCACAAAGCGCTGAGTGAACCTCCCTGGAATATACCTCGTCTGATGTAGATCTCTTCTGTTTCGAAGGGTTTTTTTTGTGTTCTCAGGTTGATTTTAGTTTTCCACGTACTCGTGATTTGCATATAAAATTGCCTGATGTTTTTATCGACTTTGTATAATTCGAGCACTTTGGTTAGCCAACTGGGGGGATCGAATCAAAGGTTTTTTTATAATCTATGTAACTAGTATGAAGGTTTCTATAATTTTTCCTGGTTGGTTCCATGATGATGCTATCTATAATTAGCTGGTCCTTGCATCCTCGGCTGTTTTTCCTGCACCCTTTTTGCTCTTCTATTAGAATGTTTTCTTGTACTAGATGTTCTTCTATTCTCCTGGTAATTGTGGCTGTGTTGATCTTATCTAGGGTTGGAAGGCACGTAATAGGTCGGTAATTTGACGGGTTTTTATTGTCTGAGTTTTTGGGTTTAAGGTATGTTATTCTTTGGGTGAGAAGACTGGGGAGTGTGCTACGTTTTAAAATAATAATAATAATTATTATTATTTTTATTATCAAAAACTCATCATTACATATTAGTGTATATAACCCATTCCAGATACAAGTATCATAAGGAATAGATGGGTTAAGAAAAACCGAAATTAATTTTCTGACCAACCGACAGGTGTCCAAAATGACTGCTTTCTGGAGATTGAGTCAGCTGTTTTTACGGAGTTCTATTTGCACTAGGTGTTCTTCCAGGGACTTGAGTGTCAGATGATGTCCTCTTCTCCCTGGATCCGTAATTTAACTTCATCCCGAATCGGTTGCAGAATTGGATCAGTAAGCAAGTTGTTCTTGATAATTAATCAGCCTTCTTTGGTCTGCAATTTGTTGTTCCATAATATGATGTTAGTTAAAAAATTTTTCGATACAAGGCCTGTGAAGATTATACCGATAGGTGGTCTTGTCGGACTCAAATTTCGTTATTTTTAAATAAGGCATATTAGCTTGCGTCACCGCAGAAGCACCGTTAGCTGGTTGTGAGGAGTCAATATTATGGTTCTTTTGAGACAGTTGGTGCAGTAGCCATGCATGACTTCACGCTGCTTCCACCGCTAGTCGAAGGAGGCTATCGCTCATTTAGCATATAAGACCCTCAAACTAAGTCTTGAAGGGGACAAAAGGTTTTGGTGGAAACCGTTTATTCTATAAATTGTACTTTTTACAAAATAGGACTTGCATTTTATACCTATAATGTATTATTATTATTATTATTATTATTATCATCATTATTATTTTCTTAGCTCATTTGTACTATAAAACAGTAGAAATAGTAACTAATAGGTCTAACAGTAAATTATCAATGATTCGAGTTTACTTTCTGTATACCTAATATAAAATAAAATTACTACCCCCGTAAATTTCTTCTTCTCGGTTTTTACGGTATTTAATTGTATTTGAAGTGTAGTGATTTAAAAAGTAATTCTAGAGAATAGCAGTAAGTTACATATACATTTCGACTGAAATCAATAATTATAATCCTAACATTTGTCAATTGGACAACAAAATAAAATAAATAAAAATGTTTGAGTTGTGCCGCAAAGAAACATCCTTGTGGCTGATTAAGGTTTCCAACTTTTTTTTAAACGCAAACTCAAAACGCTTTTTTTATGTAACACAACCTTGTACTTTGTTTATAAAAGAATTGAAGTTTGGTCCCTAACTTTATTTATCAATTTATTTCTTAGGTCCTTCGTTATATTATACTATAAAAGAATTGCATTTGATTAAAAAAGGAACTGTGTAGGATTTAAGCCTCTAAATCTGAGACGATAACTTCTTCCAACGCTTTAACTCACGCGACCACCCTAACTATACAAAAACTTTTGGAGTTGGATGTATACAATTTACTGACAGTAAAATTTGACATTTTTTATGGAGTTTCGGCAAAAATTAAGAATGTTATGTTACATTTTTATTGAAAAAACCTACTACATATAAATGTAGTATTCTGAAACTTGTTTTTAAAATCTTTTTTATTCAAAATCATTCCAGTTGGTAAAGGCAATAATAGTTATTTATATTATGGAAATAACGATCATTATGAGACTTGCCGTGAATATTATCAGGCGAGGTGTCAGCCTAGGCTGAATTACGGCGTGTCGCATAATGATAGTCTTCGATCCGAATAACATCCAAAACTTTATCTTTCTACGAAAATTGATTTAAACACGGTACAAATTTTGTTAAAAAAAGTACTTTTTTCGTTGCTAAATTCGTTGTTTCTGGGCTATAATGAATCGATTACGATCCTAGTACTATAATTAAACCATTAGAGTATTTATTTTAAGGCTACAATTAATCCATTACGGTCCTAAGACTATAATGAATCTATTGTAGTATTCAGTCCAAGAAAAAAATCATTTTGGCACTAAAAATGACGATCAAAATAATGGCTTTATGACACGCCAGAAGAAAAACGTTATCTTGCACTTTTATTATTTTAGCAATCTGTAATAAAATACATTACTTTACATAAAATTAAGGTAAATAACTACAGACATTTTTACATGGTACATTTTGGTATTGGTATTTTTCCTTTTATGATCCTTGATTTTTGACTAAAATTTAAAGTCAATCAGATAAGTAGTTTTTCAGCTATGCCGCATACAGGCAGGCCGATAGACAGACCCACGGGATTAAGAAAACATGTTTTTTTGGCATCTAAGGACCCTAAAACATGAAGATCTGTAAAAACCCGGGAGGGTGATTTTTTCATGATTACAAAATTTTCTTTTTACGAGGAAAGAAAAAAATCGGAAAAATGCACAGTGTATTTTCCGCGGAAAAAATTTTGTTTGCCTTTTTCTACAGATGAAAACAAAAAGTTGCTATGGATATTTTTCAGTATAAAATACTCAAGTGAAATATTCAAAAAAAGAGTTCACACAAGCACGGAAATTTGTATATGTTTTTAAGGCAAGAACTGAAATTTCATTAAACGTGGGTTCAAGCCGCCATCATCTAAAACGATAAATTTGGTGTTTCACTTTTTTTTAGAAATAACAAACTGTATAGATATAAAAGAAAAGTCAAATAAAAACTGTTCATCCCGTTTTCTACAATTTGGCAGTTACTTTTATTTTATTCTGACAATTCTAGATTCACAAAATGGTTTCAAAAGCTTTGCCTAAACGGATATTATGAGAGTCGTTATTTTGGGTATGAAACCTTTATAGCTCTGCCTCACATTATTTGTCTTTCCATAAAGACTTCGAAAGACTTAAGGGTTATGTGCTTTTGGAATGAACATATCAGGGAAATTTCCTTGAGGACTGAGAGTATTAAAGACCTAGTGCGATCTCTCATTTTAGGGTCTTTTTTTATAGGATCCTTGTTTTTTTACAGAGAGAGAGCATGACAAGCAAATGTAAATATATCAAAAACTTTTCATAATTAATTTAACTCTGGAAATGCTCGGGTAGCTTTTTGTTATTATTAATATGTAAATGGCTTACTACACTTAAATAAAGGTAAAAGGTACATAATTTTAAATAAAAGTTACTGACTATTTATTCAGACAATATTTAGACCTTTGTTATTATAAACAGGATCTTTGATGTCGGAACCAAAAGGAAATAAAAGAAAACTGAAAATTAGCCTTATTGGGTCAGTTTTAATGTTTATGTATCCGATTAAAACTGGACATTTCTAGTTTAATTGTTAAAAAATGTATAAGGGTTTAAAAACAAATAAATATTTTACACTTCACACTCATGACAAACGAATTTCAAGCCCTTCTGCAATCCTACAGCGCATATTGGCGACTCGGTCCTTCTAACAAACAAAACAGTACCAGCTTTCTTTGTGTTCTTGCCTTTTTTAATTGGTTGGGAAGCGCCTTTCGATGTACTTGGTAAGTTGAAGAGATCTCGTGTTACCTTTTGTGCAGTAAAATTAAGTGTTTTTCTCCTCTTTACGCTTGGAGAAAAAATTCAGTCAAACTTTTGCGTATTTCTGATCTAAATTCCTGACTTTCTGATTGTCGATATTATCTTCATATTCTTCTATATTTTTATTACGTTTTTCAATATCTTTGTCCTGTTCACTATTATTTTAATCAGAAGGATTAACTTTAAGATAATGTGACAAGATCATATCTGAATCGTCGGAGGAACTGGATTCTTCATGTAAATTATCTCGCCTTTAATCTATGGAGTTGGCTATGAACAAGGTGAACATCATCTGTTATTGTTGCCTTTATAGGTACCCTTACTCCGATTTCTGGTAATTTCGCACCCAGAACTATTCGGTCTAATACAATATGAAAGAACCACATCTGAATTGCTGGAACATCTTAACTAGTGGCCGTCAGAATCTTCAATTTCTTCTACTGGATATACGAGACTTTTATTTTAAGTCGTTTCATATGGATTACGTATGTTATTGTACTGGGGGCAAACACAGTTTCAGGAATTACGTTCCAAAGGTACTCAAAGCTCCAAAAAACGAATTTGTTTAAAGGTTTGAATTCGTAAGTTGTGTTGCTAGAAAAACACAATAATGATATATCTAATCTTTCTGCCGCTTCACCATTGTGATATCTAAATGGGATGCAGTATTATCGATGAATAATAATGCGTGGTCCTCTGCTTTATACTTGCTGAAGTGCTTCACCAAACAAATGCTTCAGTAGGCATGCTACCTTTATATTTTTCCTTTGAATAATACCATTGGTGGCAAAGCAATCAACAATGATAACGTTTTCGGCATGCTCAGGAACAATAATGTGAACTCTTCTTTCGCCTTTTCTAGCCAATAGGTGTTGTTAATGATGAAGATTAATGAATGTCAACCTAACCCCTTCGCTTCCATGTTGTAAATTAATTGTGGACTTTGAATTTGAATGGGCTCTAGCTGGGTTTAAAGTCTGCGCTTTTCTCTAAGCTGTTTCTAAGTGAAGGCAGAGAAATAATTTCATCCATTTGCGACCAGCCATTTCGGTGCTTCTGTTAAAATTGTGTCTAATGCCCTTTGTTTGAACACATAGATAAATCGGTTTACGAACTACTACGCCCGTTAAAGACATTCCTATTTGAGCAAATTTTTGTCAAAATAGAGTTTCGGCCAAGTCGTTTTTAGATCCATTCAAAATGTGATTTCTTAATGTTCCTCGGGGAATCACATACATTTTTCCGGCTTTTAGAACAGGAATCCCGTTTTATACAACAATTAGAGCCTCCTTAAATTTTCGTTTCATTGCCTCTTTTTCTAGAAGCTGTCGTTTGAAACCTGTGACAATAAAAAAATTACGATGTGCTTCTACTAAGGCTACATTAATGCCAAAAAGGAGGTTTTTCAATATTTTGCGGAGGCCTCATTAGGAGCACATAATCTCAATATAAATTTGGCAGTACTTCTAAACGTTCTTACTTCAAAAAATTAAACCAATATGCTTTTTTCTACTAAAAAATCTCGGAAAAAATTACCAACACGTCTTATTTTCTGTCAAAAAAATCTGTTTAACTCAAGTCATGTTCTAAGACGCTATCTGTTTTTAAAGCATGCAAATTCGGAAGTATTGTTTCCGGTTAAACTTTAGAACCTAATATAGATTTCTATAATCAGATTTAGTGGCATTACTTGGAATAGGTACTTTAATTCGTTGGTGGAGGAAAAACACACACATTTTAAGGTATTTGGGAATCCCCTTCTTTTTCGGGTTTTTAGGAAGGTACGAGACTAACGGATATTTTAAGGGTTTGTAGACCTTTCATTTTTTTATTCCTAGACAAGCAATGTAAACATATTTTTTTAGCTCCTATTTTAAGTATTATTAAATTTTGGCTATAGAAACAATCAAAGTAATTTAGATCAGTGCGTTTTAATTTTTTTTGTAGTAACTATAATAGGGGAGTCGTAAGGGCTTCTTCTAATTTCTAGGGCCGTAGGTAACTTATTATGGCCAAACATATATTACTTACGACCCTAGAGCTCAAATAGTGAATAAAACTATTTATTCATAAAAAACAATGAATTATTCAGCACAGTAAAATATTTCACTTGCATGGTCTTGTTATATTTAATACAAACGAACTATTTTAAATTTCAGTTAAACTACTTTGTTTCACACTAAAAAAAAAAAGAATTCAATCAGACGATGAAACATATTCAAGCAACACATCAGAAAAAATAACGAAATACAAAACCAACATTTCTGATTTTATGATGGACAAAATTAGGGATACAATTTATATGATGTATGTCAAAAAGGAATACATTACAACGGCCAGGTTTTTTTATTATTCCCTTTATTCTCTGCGAAATTGGTGCCGTAATATAGGATTCAGATGGAAGAAAACTAATAACCGAAAATATTTAATGGAATTATCTGACATTCAATTGAAGAGAATGACATTTTTGCGTGAATATGAGATATATCGGTTCACAAGAACCAGTATTTTTAGGTGAAATATGGATATTCAGCAAAGGAGCCTTCAGACGTAGTTGGCAGGATGATACGCCTTCTACCAGTTCTACACAGACAACCGAGGGTAAGAATTTGATAATTTTAGATTTTTGGAAAGATATTTATGGAAGTTTCTTTTTCAGTTCACCGTTATATCGTCTATCACACTGACAACGAGAATGAATTAATTAAAAATGCAAGCTTGGTATTTCGAAGCGAGAATGAAAAGGGACTAATTACGACAGCATGAATAGAAAACATTTTGAAACATGGTTCAAAACTAAATTAATTCCAAATTTACCTCTAAAATCTTTATTCATTATGGATCATGCAACTTATCACTTTGGCCTTTCGGAGGAATTTAACTAATTAAATGGCTGAAAAACGAAACACCGATTACCCAGAAAATGCCATGAAGAAAAAATAAATTTAGGCGTTAGTTCCTTCTAAAAGAATCCCGAAAAAAAAATCATATCATCTTGACGAATATGTTTTACCGCTTGGACACAAAATTTTAAATGAATCTGACGATTCTGAAACGGCTTTTGATGTTTATACGTCTGACGATGAAAATGGCTTATAATTATTTATAGAGACTATTGTTTATTTCTTGTTAATTCTTTTTAATTTTCAATAATCATTTCCTCCTTATATTTTAATAATATTCTTACAGAGTTAAACTTCCATTTTTCTAATTTAATCGAACATTACGTTGTTACTATAGGCAAAATGACTGCCATTCTTACAGAGTTGAAATGCCATTTTTATAATTCGATACGAAATAGTTTGGCTTACGTTGTTGTAGTGCTCTTATTTATAATTATATTTGTAAATATGTTTGATTTAATAGAATTATAAAATTAAATATTTATTAATAAATTGTAAATACAATAAAACTTCAGTAGGTTGGATAAATAATGTTTTCATGATACTTAAGCAAAGTTTGAGATTAAGAGTTTTCGTTGATGAATGTACCTGCATCTTCTTATTTATTTTCCTTTATAATGCGTTTATCTTTTTTCGTGACAAATTAATAGTAGGAATGTTTTAGTGAAATAAATAACAGTAATTCATTTTCAGAACGTGTTGCGCTGTTTCTAAATTAACTTTACTGTTGTGATTATACCGTTTTCTTAAACCTATGCTCTGATACTTTAGAATTTTTAGAATAGTATATCAGTTTGCTAAAAAAATTCTCATTGGTGAAGCTTAATGTAAAAGGATTTAGAGCAACGATAGTTATAAGCAGAAAGTTAAATATATGTAAAATTAATACATACATTAATACACAAAATATATTCCAATTTTGATCTTATTAGCCATCCTCTCTTAATAAGATGCATTTATTTTTTATTAATTATGCACCTTAACTGTCACTACAGTGTTGATGATGAAAGTTTTCCACAAGATATACGTCCTTTTTAATCTGAAGTACGGCACAGTCACACGTAAGTACACGTAATACTTTAATAAAAACTGATTTTATTAGTAAGTATATTTCATCTGGAGCGTCTGTTAGAACCTTATGAACTTTTTCATTTGTGAAAACTTTCGATTATTTTGCCGATAATAGCTAAGAGCAAGCCATATTAGCAACGTCGCTTATTTTTTATCCATTTTATTTTCAATTATAGGAAAAAGCACGACAATATCAATTACTTCGTCAAAGTCGATGTCAAGAATATTTATTAAATTCATTTTGTGGCATAATAACCAATCTATCAAGCAGGTAACCCATTAACAAAGGTCCATGGAAATTTTTTATATACTATGATATGACAGGAAAATAGTAACTATAATAAGATTTTACGGCTATAAGAGAAATGACTTTGCAAATTGTTTAAATGCATCTAAATAATTTTATTTTACAAAAATGCACGCAAAAAAATAATTGGAGAAAATACATAAACAATTGCCGAAAGCGCCGAAAATTGATTCTTACCTTCTAGATTAAAATAGGTAGGTCCTATAAAAATGCTTCTTCGAAGAGTTGTAGATATGTTAAAACTTTGGAAGGTGTAATTCATCATTCAACTCTAAAATTACTTTTCGCATGGACGTACAACATTTCAATTTACGCAGGAGTACCATAACAATTCCACGTCAGAAAACTGAAATATTTAAGAGATGCTTCTGCTATAATATTGCTTTACATATAAACTCGTTACCTCCAGATTTTTTTGAAATGTCACAATATTCTATTTCATTTCAAAGTTTTAAAAAGAAAATTACTACTCAGTTACTCAATTCTCAATAGCTTTTGAAATACTCACTTCACCCTTTTTCTATGTATTTCTGTCCCATCCTTTTTCTTCTCTTCATTTTCTAATAATCATTTTTATTATTAATTTATTATTTAGCTATTCGCCAAAATGTATTGTTTATTTTATAGCCTCATTGGTAGAACAGAATCTGATCTACATAAGTCTGAAATGAGTGCTTTTATTTGCCTTATTTTGTTGATTTTGTACTTTGTATTTATATATGTTTACATATGGTAAATAATAAACGTTATTATTATTATTAATTAGGTTCCGAGAAAATAGCGAAAAAACCCTTAAATATGAAGTTATTTGTAAATATCAATAACTTTGCAATTTGCAACATATAGATATGAATATTCGTACAATTATATTCTACGTGATGCTAAATATGGGTGTAAAATATTGACGCTGTAACTTCATTTGTTAACGAGTTTTAACTATTTGTTTATCCCGGGAGGCATTATTTAATCAATAATACTAATATAAACGAAAGCAGACAAAGCCTTCTACGAGGGTTTATTTTATTCGTCATGACTGAGTACAATATACAATTATGTTCGGTATGAAAATAGATGATAGAGTGGCTGGAGCAACGGAAAACTTAATTTTGAGAGTCATAATCTGGCGACAATGAACTATCGAAGAAACGCTCATGTTTCCTCTAGACGCCGCCGATATAAAATTCAGCGCTAAGGCTGAATTTTAAGAAACTTTTGAGAGAAACGTGCACGAAAATATTTGTCTATCTTTGAGCCTTCATAGCGGCATATCGGTACCACCTGGAACAAAAACGATTGTGTAGATAAAACACACTATATTTTTGCTACTAGACATAAACTTACATTTTACATTACCCAATTTAATTCCGCACATAGTCATTAACTAACACATATACTGTCTTCAAATATTTTTATTGGCGGTCATTATTGTGCACCATATTGGATTCTTACCAATATTTTCAAAGTTTCTACCTAAACTACACTTGATCTTTGGGCATAATTTAAAGTAAATTGAATAACTGGTTAATACAAGTATTTTTTTGAAAACTTTCATTATTCTGCCATTTTGTTTCGTCATGTTGAGTTCGTACCAAAATTTTGCAAGCTTATCTCTATAGTTCATGTAATTGTGTGCACATGTTAACGCCAATTGAATAAAAAGTTTTTTTAGTTGCCTTTTTAAACGTTTTATTTAACCCCCGTTTTATTCCGCCATCTTTAATTCGTATCTCAATTTTACCAGTTTATCTCATCTCACTTAATTCTTGCACAAAATTTGAAATCAGTCTAATAAGTAGTTTTTTAGGCTGCTTTTTTAAATATTCTATTCGGCCTCCATTATATTTTCCTATCTTGGATTCGAACCCAAATGTTATCAGTTCATTTTTTTGTAACGCTCGATTTTTTTAATAATTTTTTTAACTTTTCACTATGAACTGGTAATCAGAGCATCCCCATTTTCGTTCAAAATTTAAAGTCATTGGGGTAAGAAGTTTTTTAGCTACTCTTAGGACAGACAGACAGACCGACAGACATACCAACGGAATTGAGAAAACATGTTTTTTGGCATCTTTGGACCCTAAAACGTGAAAATCTCTAGAATCCTGGAAGGATTACTTTTTACGATTACAAACCTTTTATTTGGCCACCATTCTATTCCTCCATCTTGAATTCGTAACACAATTTTACCAATTCATTTCTATATAACATTAAATTTTTGTACAAAATCTGAAAGCGTATTTTTTCAGGCTGTTTTTGAAATCTTGATGGTACCAAAATCTTACCATTTCATGTCTACGTAATAGTTCATTTTGTGCAAAATGTAAGACCATTACAATACTTCCCTCTTACGAAGCAACGAAGAAGTGGCCAATTTTTTTCAATAAATTTTTACTTTTCAAGATCTGACTTGCCAAATGATATTATGGCTAACATCAGGAAGTGCATTGGTAGGACAGACTTTTAGACCCGAAAAGGGTCCAGTAAGTTCCAAATATCTTCTCGATGTGATAAAAATGAATATGTATCGAAAAATAGAATACATTTTACGTGCACATTTTGTAAAGATTTAAGAGTTATTTTATGAAGATTTATGTTTTGTTTTGCATTATACGAAGGTAAATAACACACTTTAGTACACAAAACTGTTTCTTGTACTGTGTTAATGCACGGGCATTAAAGCAATTCGGTCCGGTAACAAATATTCAGGAGTACCTAGTTTCAATTTGATTTACGTAATACGAGATATATAAAAACGTAATAGATGTTAATGTTTAAAAGTTATTAATCATTGAAATTATAAACAAATTAATATGTTATTTGATGCCATTGACACTTGCAAAAAGAATAATTTTCGGCACTTTAAGCAATTGTTTTTATATTTTTGGCCTATATTTTTTCGCACATTCATTTTCCTTATAGCGTTTCTTAAATGATTTTTGTACTATTCTCCTATGGCTCGTAAGTGATATAATGGTCGAAGAAAAAATTGATTTATATATTTTCGACAGATGTTCTTTCGGTGTATTTTTGTAAAATAACATTATTTAAATGCATTTAAGCAATTCGCAAAGTATTTTTCCTTATAACATTTGATAAGTGATTTTTGTATTTGTCTGGTCTATGGGTCGTAAGTGATGTGGTCTCATAATACATCAGTTACGACCCTTGATACATGAACTCATTAACATAGAATTAAAGACTGATTCTAACACTTATAACTCGTTTATCGATAAAAAAAAGATGAACTTGGGTTAGAACAGATATTTGGTATTTAATGAATACGGAATAATCCATTGCTATAATTGTAATAAATATGGTCAGTTGGAAAATTAATGTAAAGAAAGAAAAGCGTGTGCCAAATGTACTGAAAATCATGATGTTAAGGAATGTCAGAATAGCTCTGTTAAATGTGTTAATTGTGTAACGTCCAATGAAAAATATGGATTGTCATTAAATACTGAACATACTGTATGGGATTTTTCAAGGCGTGGGACCTATAAACGTATCGAAAAACTTCAGAAAAATAAATTTGTACAATAGCAATTAAATAAAATTGTAGATTTAAAATCTAGTACTATATATTTTAATTGTCAGAGATTTTTAAATAATAAGGATAACATAGTCACTTTCATAAATGATTGGAAACCCTTAATAATATTTTTGTCGGAAACCCATGTACATGCTGACATCGATGTTACTGAACTGTCAATTGAGGGTTATAGAATTGAACAATGTTTAATGAAAAATACAGGAACTGGTGGTGTCATGGCCATAATAAAGCAAAGTTTTAAATATAGTTAAAAACCGTACAGTGTATACAAAATAACGTATGCCTATTGTCTATTGAAATTGTTTTGTCTAGAGTTAGGTATCATTTCACTAATTTGTATCATCCACCTCCAACCGAAAATGCTATATTTATCAAGTGTTTTAACAACTATCTTAACGAAGTGGGTGATTTTGGGGGTGTATATTAGGAGATTTCAATTTTGATTTATTAAAACCTTTATTTTATGGTGATAAAATCTTATCCAGCATATACTCGAATGGATTCTCTCAAATTGTTGATTCCCCAACGCGCATAACAGATGATTACATCATAACGGAAAACAAAATTCTTTCATTTTATATACACTTAACTCCAAAAATAATTGATTATTGTGTATTGTCTATTCACCCAGAAATAAATTTAGAGGAAAAAGATATAATAATGCACCACAGACTTATGAAAAACTATAATGTAGATTCATTACATAAATATTTATGTGATAGCGTATGGAATTACCATAGTGATGATGTGAATATTTTGTCAAATGGTTTTGTGAATAATATCTCAAGCATTCTTAACAATATGTTCCCTAAAATAAAAAATGTACAGAGACAAAAATATGTCAATAGGGCTTAGATAACGACTGGTATTAGGCAAAATATGCAATATAGGGATGTTTTATTATGTGAGAGCAGTTAGAGAGAATAATGATCCAGTGTGGAGGGAATGTAAAAGGATACGAAACTTTGTAGTCACTCAAATTAAAATTTAAAAAGATTTTTTAGAGATGTCATCGATAACAATAGAAATAATTCGAGAGAAATATGGAACAATATGAAAGTTTTACTTCCTGGTAAAGATTTTTCATTGCCTGAAGAAATAAATTGTCATGATCAAAAAATATCAGATGAATTTAAGAAATTATAAGTAGTATCCCTAAATATTCCCTCTCGGATGAAATTTTCTTAGCTAATCCTAATATTGATGTTTTCTTAAATTTTGAGTAAGTTTCTATGAATGAAATGAAAAAAATATTGATAGAAATGAAAAATATAAGTGGGGGCGTGAATGGAATTTCTAAGAAGGTATAATGTGATGCATGTTGTTTGATTGGAGATGGATTATTAAATGTTATAAACACATCACTTTCAAATGGCGAGTTTCCAGATGCGTGGAAGTAATCAACTGTGATTCCTGTTCTCCAAAGTACAAACTACAATTTTAATAAATAAATTTAGACCAATATATACCGTCGAAGTATATGAAAAAGTAGTAGAACTTGCTGTTAAAACACAGCTACAGCCACGTTGTAATAATAACAATATATTAGTGGTTAACCAGTCAGGCTTTCGTGAGCGTCATTCGTGTGAATCTGTTACGATTATTGTTTTGTGATACTTTTTTGGGAGAAATTCATAGGGGAAACTTTGTTTTAGCTGTGTATTTAAATTTTAAAAGAGCGTTCTAAAGTGTTGACAGAACAATTTTGTTAAAAAAACTAAATAATATTGGCATTAGGCAACCACTTTTAAAATGGTTTGAATCATATTTGACAAACCGGTACCAACGGGTTAAATTTAAAAATTGTGTTTCTGATCTTTTGCAAGTCCAGCATGGTGTCCCACAAGGAACAGTGTTGGGCCCTCTGTTGTTGTTTTTATTCTATATTATTGACATGGTTGATGTTGTAAGGGAGTGTAAAACTGAATTGTTCGCTGATGACACCATGATCTATTTGGCTGGAAGCGACATATTAGAGATGCAGCGGATTGTTAATGAAAATTTAGATAATTTGTTGAAATGGTTATGCAAAAACATGACTAATTCGAAGTTTTGTTTGTTTGGGAGTAATTATAAATTAAGTAATTTTAACATAGAAAACATAAATAATTATATAAACAATACTAAGATTGAACATGATAAACAAATTAAATATTTAGGTGTTCTCGGGTAGACATTAATCTTAATTTTCAAGCACATGCTGATTACATCACAAGGAAGTTTTCAAAAAAAGTAAGTTTTATCTCTAGAGTGGGCAAAAATTTGTCGCTAAGGACTAAACTATTGATGTACAATAGTATAGCAGCACCCCACCTTGAATTTTGCTCAACACTTCTCTATAATTTGCCAGTTTTTAAGATCCAACAGTTACAACTTGTCCAAAATAGAGCCTTGCGCGCCATTCTAAAATGCAATAGATATGCGCCAGTTGCAACAATGCTTAGTGTAATTAATCTGTTATCTGTTAAACACAAAATCATGTTCATTGTTTATATGTTTTTGTACAAACTTAAAAATGGAATGTTGCCAAAATATATCTGTGAAAAAGTACAGTTTGTTAGAAATTTTCATAGTTACCATACAAGAAATTGTAATGGTTTTATATTGTCTGGAAGATGCTAATCTAGTCAAATGCCTTTTTTATAAAGGTCTACAGGATTTTAATGTATTACCTGGTGAAATAAAAGACTATGATAACATAAATAGTTTTAGAAGATTAATGAGAGCCCATGTATTATCGTCCTAGCTAATTTAGTCTCTTTTTTGTTATGTTATTTTAATTAAATTACTGTTTTTGTTTGTAGCTTTTATGCTAAATAAATAAATATTATTATTATTATTATAAATAACTAATATTTAATAATTTTATGCAGTCTGTGAAATATTTCATATTTTTTATACTATTATATATCGGTAGAAATGAGAAAAATTAATAGGCATTTAATTTTTTACTCTGCCAAAAACACATAACCGATGAATCTAACTTATGCGAAAAAATATACGCTGCAAAGGTTTATGTCTTTATTTGCACAGTCTCAGGGATTTTCTTTAACTCCACAATTTATTCCTGGCATTAGGGCAAGCCCTACATAACAGAAAATCTAACCAATACAAATCCTGTAAAATATGCTGTATTTTGTATGATAAATAAATCTCAGAAAACCCCTCGAATTTCGAGGTTTTTATTATGACATCTTGATAAAAGAGTTTTTTTTTAAGGTAAACAGTTCTAATAACGCAAACTTCTAAAACATGCTTATCAAATGGCTAGGATTTTATTTTATATATTCCAAATACGGCCTTTAGACTTGCTGACCCGGGGCGGACCGCCTCTCTTAAACTGGTTACTTCCATTCTTCCTGTTTTGTAAATGTTTGCGTGTATAATTGATAAAGTTCAACATATTACTGAAACATGTACCGGGTGTACAACTAAGAAAGGAGGCCATCTGTATCTCGGAAACCGTTTATCCCATGATGTTGGAAAATTTTTTCGTAAAGTAAACGTGTCCAAGAAAAAACGCTGGAAATTATTTTTAAGTTTCCAAGTCGGCCGCTAGAGGGCATAATAAACGTAGTCAATTAGAAGAGGCAGATTTTCTCAGCAATTCACCCTGTGAAGGTATATCAAAACTGACTTTATATTAATCTCTGCTAAATTACCAGTAATTTGTATTAAGGGTTTTTTCTCTGTGCTGTTCAAATGTTTGTTTTTTAAAACAGACATAAGTTAGGTAATAATTTACGGATCTTGATGGTTTTGGTCTTGTTGAAAAGGGCATTTATTAGGCTTGCATATGACGTATAAATAATATTATTTTAAGTTTCGGTCCGCTCGCCAGATGGCGCTTTCTGGCAATTTTTTAAATTTAACGTGTTTTCTCAAAAATTTCAAACGGAGTGATATATTTATTATAGGCCAGTATTACGGAGCCCAACAAATCAAGAAAAAGGCGCAAAAAACAAGTTGATAAAGTTGTTAAAAACGCATTAAATAAGTGTAAATTAACAAAAGATGTGGCATACTATTTTTTCATTTTGCCATTAGATAACTAGGAACCAGAATAGCTATTTGCATAAAACTACCAAATGAAAATATAACAATGAATTTTGATAATATGAAGCGGAAAAGGATATAAAAAAAATACCGAAAACTGATCAAAAGTATTATGCTAACTAATAATTAGTGTCGAGTGAACTGACCAAAGTGCCTGCCATCATTTTGAATGCATAAACGGAGCCTCTCTGTGGTATATTGAACTGCTGCTTCTATTTCCATCGCAGGAATAATCTCGATAGCCTTTTTAAATTTTGATTTGGGTTGATAAGATTCAAGCCTCGTTGTTGTTCTGATATTAAACACCATGTCCTTTAGTCGTCCCCACAAATAAAAATCCTGACAAGTTAAATCTGGGGAATGGGGGGCTAGGGGAATAAACTACCTCTATCTATCCAACTTCTTCGAAATCGATCGTCTAGGAACTGTCTGACATTGACAGAGAAATAAGTCAGACAGCCATCATGTTGGTAAATCATGCTCTGTCTCGTCTGTATATCAATGTTTTCTACTAAATCTGGTAGCCGATTTTGGAGAAATTTTAAAAAAGTTCTCCCATTTAAAGGTTCATCGAAAATTATTGGACCTAAAATTCTACCACCTATTATGCCACACCAAAGATTGATAATGCAGCGGCCTTGAATCTGAACTTCTTGCATCCAATGAGCATTATGGTGCGACCAATAAAGTAAGTTATTTAAGTTTACCCCACCATCGGAACGAAACGTCCATAAAATTCTAGAAAGGATCTGGGGATCCTCATTTATCATAACAAGAAGCCAGTAACAATGGTCCAGCCTCTGATCGTAGATTTGGCGTTAAAGCCTGGTGCAATACTATATGGTATGGATGCAGCCTGAAAATTTAAAAAATAAATGATGAATCACTGTTTCCCACGAATTAAAAGTTGAACAGTGTTGTCACGAGTCAAGATAAAAAATGTATTTTGTTAAGCATAGTATACTTTCCAATTTTGTTGCTTAAATAGTTTTCTCAAGTTGGCAAATTTATTATATATGTAAAATATATAATAAATTTGTCTTGTTTAGCCGTTTTTAAAAATATAAAAAGTTTTTTTACTAAACTTTACTATTTTATACTATAAAAACTTAAAATTTAAATTTTGCTTTTAAGGAGTCATTTGTTTTGTCGATTTTTTTTTAAGAATGGCGTTATGGAAATAAAAACATTTTAATTTTTAGTGGAAAAATATTTTATATGAAAAAATAAATTTAGCCGGTTTTGCTGTTCGAAAAAATCAAATATGTAGATTCATGACTTATTTTCTGGGGCTAGATTTACCCCGGTTACTTCTGTTTTCAATTTGGCTATTATAGGTTTGTGCGTAGGTATAAAAATATGATTAATTTATGATTTTACATCTAAAAAATATCAAAGATATTACGTCACGGGATGCTACACTATTTTTTATGCAAATTTAGTATCGATTTGACCGTTCTCAAGTTATCGTTCTTTTGTTTACACTCAAATTCATTACAAGCATCATCATTTTTTTCTAAAAATATGTATTTGTTAGTTTAGGGTGAACATGAAACAATCTCAACTTATATTTTTCAGAAATCTGTGTATTTCCAATACTTACTCTATATGGTTTATTTTTAATACATGGGGAAGTAAAAATATCAGCCGATCTAATGTTAAGACGACTGAGTTACTTTAAGGATTATGCATTTCTACAAAACTACATTGTTATTAAAAAATAACATTGCTCAAATTCTTGATTTTTTTTCATTTACACTTAACCGTACTCTTCTAATATATTTTACATAGTTCCATGAGCTAACCTAAATCTCTAGATGTAGCTCTAATACTGACATGTGGGTTAATTACAATATACGCCAACACATTTATAATGTTTGCTTCTGTACGGCCTCTTTTTTTCTTCGATGGAGGGGGCGATGAAAACTACTAGTAGCACGAAGACGTCTTGCTAATCGTGTAAAAACCCTTTGCTCATATCTACGTCTACCGGGGTATCTAATAGCATATATTCTTGCTGCAATGATAGCATTTTGAGAGCATTCAAAGTAAACTGCAAGCATATCATACCCTTCTTCATTGGAAAAACGCATTTTGCTTTCTTAATACACACTTGCTACAAACACTAAACTTAATAATAATTTGGCAACTCATTTTGTGATAGTGTTTTATTTCGACGCTCACATTTAATTTTTGCTATAGCCTACTACTCTTTTAGCACGTTGCATAATTGGATAGTAACGCATTTGAGATACATTCTTTATTAAAGCAAATAAGCTAAAAATGAATTAAAGAAGTTTTAGTGTTAAAAATTGATAATTAGATACCACTCAAAAATTCGTTTAGCAATGCTTGAGTTTCTTATAAGAGTGCCAAGTAATATTTTCTTTTGCTTATATCTCCGTAAATAAAAAAAAATATCAACTTGCAATTTCTGCTATCTTCGTGTTTTGTGCTCCGTAACACTGGCTTATAATAAATATAGCAATCCATTTCAAATTTTTAAGAAAACACGTTAAATTTAAGAAATTTCCAAAAAGCGCCATCTGGTGATCGGCACGAAACTTAAAATAATATAATTTATTTGTCATTTGAAAGCCTAATATATGCTTTTTTCAACAAACCGTGAATTTCTATCTCTTCTAATTGACTACACGTGTTTCTTCCTCTAGCGGTCGACTTAGAAACTTAAAAATAATTTCCAGCGTTTTCTCTTGGCCACTTTTACTATAAGAAAAATTTTTTCCAACAGCGTGGGATAAACGGTTTCCGAGATATAGCTGGCCTCCTTTCTTAGTTGTACACCCGGTACACTAGATTTAATAGAAACTTCAGTATCGCACAGCTTATTCAATATTTTGCAAAACATTAGCGTTATATTTGTTCATTCGTAAAATTATCCTTCGTGTGGAAGAAAAATACTATTTTAAGTGTTTATTTTTAGCCGGGTGTATAATTTCGTATCTAAAGAATGAAAGGCATCCCTTGAGATATTTTTATTTTTTAAATTGTTACTTAAGTCAAAGTGAGTAAGCATCATTTATCGTTTTCAAAAACCAGAAAATATCTGTGGGAAGCTACCTGAAATCCTGATTCCTACTTGCATTTAATTACATTCCTTTTGTTTATATAGGTGCTTAACAAACGTAAACCCCTTGAGGTAGAAACGGCTTTTCCATTTACAGTTTTCTATTTTAAATGTAATATTTTCGTAACCTATTTTTAGTTTCAATAATAAATGGCACTAGAGTTTTAAGTGCCTTTTGCAGAAGCGGTTGGTATTAACTGCAGATTTTGTTCGATTTTAAAGCAACGTTACCTTTCAGCTTATAAAACATTTCAGACAAATCGTTTTAGACAAAGAGGATATTAGCAAAGCACTCGCGAAATAAGCATTTTCGTGCTGTTTATCATTGTAAAGGCGAGAAATACTTAAACCTTCAGTTTATTTTAGTCTGATGACATCAATGAATTTTCTAGAAAATGGAAAATTAAATTTAAATCTTGATAACCGAATAAAATTGGCTTTGACTTCGGAAAAAATCCAATCACGATAAATTTTAGTAGATACCTTTCTATTAATGCTCTAAGTTTATCAAAAAATGCACCCTACATTAGAACTACGAGTTTTTTTGCTTTTAGGGGATGAATTCTAATTTTTTCCAATTATCTCGGAAAGCATAATTTTTTTTTAAGAAAAAAAGTTATGAGCAAAATTGTTTAGAAAATTCTATACAAAAATATTATTTATTTATTTATATGTTAAAATTGCAACATTTTATTTTTCAAGGGGCACAGCCCACCAATATTCAACCTTGGTTCATTGAAATGTTTTTATTATTTGTACTGTCGAATTTAGGGAAAAAAATACGTCGGGTAATATTGTTTCAGTCGCAAATTGAATTTAAACTTTGGGTGTTATTTTCGTTAAAATTCAATGCGTGTAACGTCTAAAGTCATTCATTCACGTTTTAGTCAATTCGATGTTATGTAGTTTCGAACAATGGCAATAAATGACAATTCATTTAAAAGCGATTGTTTAAAATACATCCAAATTTCAAATTTTTCGGCGGATTTTTGCACCTGCAGAATAGAGTATTTTGAATAAAATGGCTTCATCTAGTTAAACCAGGGGTGGTTTTATAAAAGCAAATTCTAATTCTTTCGATACATTTAAATCGCAATAAAAATTTCATAAAGTGCTTGCCACACCCAAGATATTAAGATAATTTACAGTAGTTACAAATATTTTTCATAAGAGATAGTTTTCTCACAATATTACAAATAAGAAATTATTTCCTGTTTAGCAGTCCATTATAAACATATATTTATGTTCTGGAAGGGAAAGTTAGGGAGATATACGCTTATACATAATAAGCTCATAATACTCATACCTAATATTTTTTTACTTTGGTTGTGATTTATTGTATGTTTATTGCTGTTTAATTGTTGTTTTTGTAAAGTTGTTACAAATTCAGAACAAATTCATATTAATTTTTTTTGCCGGTGTGTTTTTCATTCGTTGCAAAATTATTATAACTTTAAAAATAATTACTTTTAATATATTTTTAACTTTTAATGAAAATCTAAGGGTTTAAGAACCTCCCTGTACCCACTTTTTAGCATCAGAAACTATCTTATCTACTTTTTATTAGTTATTTGTTAATATTTTTGAATAGATCCCCGTTTATCATATTTGAATACAAGCGTGCGTCGCGTCGTAAATGGCAAACATACCTCGATTGGTAATGTAAAATGTTAATAATATAATAGTTTCCTGAAACCTTACGTAAGATATGTAATATTATATTGCAGAACTCCTACCTTAAAGTGAAAATTGCAAGAACTGCAAACTCTATGAACAAAGTTACAAATCAATTTTCAGTTTTAATTTTTGTTATACCTGCGTATCAAATATTTTTAAAACGAAAATGCGTAATTGATGCAGTAGCATTTTTCTATCAACATAAATTAAACGTGAAATAAAAAAAAGGAACGAGTAATACCTGCATTAAAGTTATTCAGCTTAATCACTGTCACAGTTCACACAAACGTAATATAAACTGGCACCAGAAGTGCATTTTACATGAGCCTACCTTTTACAATCAAAACATTGCATATACTGTTCTCACGAAGTGCTATTAGAAAATGTTTCTAGCCACATGGGTCAAAAACGTTCATCTTCTTCCTACTATGAATGCAGTGAAGAATAAAGCCTATTATTTTTCTTCATCTTTGTCGTATATTTTTTCTGGCTCTTGGAGTCCTTGTCTTTCTATCCTCGAGCTGGAAAGCCTATATAGGTCTTCTCATTCTCTTAGTCTGTTAATAAATCTACTTTTGGTATTTGGTGCTTTTTTTTTCCTTCAAGAGTTTTCTATTCTTGTCAGAGACATCCGTATTTTCTGTATCAGAGTCAGATGAACTTGTTTGAGCTGCTTTCGCAACAGCTGCTTTCCTAATTATATCTTTTTTATTTTAACTTTTTTTCTTCTTTTTGTTTTGTTCCTCTGCCAGTGCATCTTTCTCTGGAATGTCTGTTAAGATAGCACAACTAATTTTCTTTTTTCGTGCTCTTGGGCGAACAAATATCACCAGATGTAGTAGAACTAGTATGGTCATAGAACTTTTTGGGACCGATCTTCTATATTTTTCGTTACGATATCTTGTGCAGATTTAGATAGAATAAGCAACAATAGAGTGCTACGCACTGGTAGTATGCTGTTATTAGTTCTGGTTCTTGAGATTGGTGTATCGAAGACTGCAGAATTTCTGTCGAATGTGTCTAAGAGTGAGACTAAAGTTCATTTGGTCTGTCACATACGACGGGCGTAATCTACATCTATGAAGATATCACGATAGTAAGGAATTATATCTGTTTTCTTAAATCTTAAATTAGCTCCCAAAGGCATATAAGCGGCACCAATCGTTGGCATTTAGTATATTACTACTGTCTTTTCAGCTTCCTAAGCAGAAGCGGAGACTGAGACGTCAAGTATCTGGAGCATATTAGGGCAGTGGGGCGAAAATGACAGCATTACTACTCCGCTATTCTTTACTACCTCTACGATCTCGATTGATAAGTTGGAGTAAAACTGGCGGCTTAGCATAAATAATAAAATGTTTTATTAACTCATAAATCGCCCTGTCGTTGGCCCAGCCACTTGCATTCTCTTCACCAATGCAATATGGAGGATCATTTGAAATGTGCTTTAACATTTTCCCTGTGGAAAATAAACATCGGCGGAATTGTGTGTAACTGATACGGCTAATATCAAGGTAATATTTGTTCCCCGTTCCCCCGACGCAACGGAACCAACGTTACGTTATCCCTCTGCGGCAATAATTTTAATTGATTTTGTTACTGTTAAAATGCCGGTTTCATCCGTATTCCAAATCCTGGATGGTGGAAATTTATATTGTATAATTTCAGCGTTCATTTTATACTACAACATATTAACAATAACCTTATTAAATGAGGTGCTCGTAGCTCATAGTCTCGAATTGAAATTTGGGAGTTTCTTTTGAAGTATACTGTCATCTTGTCATTGCCCACCATTGTATTAAGATTCAGGGACAGGGATTATATTTTATTGCACGTTCATTGGAGATAACCCTAAAATATTGATGGTAATTTCAGTAGATAATCTTTAAGTATAGTTTCTTGTTCAACAGAAAAAACTTGGCTAGGTTGGACGTATCCTATAGCTACTAATTATATATAAATCTGGTCAAAGTCATCGTTTTAACTTTGTATTCTGCTACTGCACATCTTACGGTTTTATTTCCTTTTTAAACTATTTTATAGCATTCGTTAACCTCTTCAAATTTCGTTGTTTCAAGCAATATCCTAAAGTTATCCGTTTTCAAAATATTTAAGTTTTATTTTTTATTTAAAGCAAAGAATACAGTAGCTGATTTTTTTATCCAACATTCGTTATTTTCATAATCATAATAACAATACATTAAAAAATTAATTTATTAAGTTTTATTCATATTTTTTTCTAAAAAATATTAATATTATGCACATCTTACGGTTTTATTTCCTTTTTAAACTATTTTATAGCATTCGTTAACCTCTTCAAATTTCGTTGTTTCAAGCAATATCCTAAAGTTATCCGTTTTCAAAATATTTAAGTTTTATTTTTTATTTAAAGCAAAGAATAGAGTAGCTGTTTTTTTTATCCAACATTCGTTATTTTCATAATCATAATAACAATACATTAAAAAATTAATTTATTAAGTTTTATTCATATTTTTTTCTAAAAAATATTAATATTATTCCCTTTAAGTAATTGATAGGTAAAAGGTAACTTTCAAATTATTATACTAGCAATCGTTCCTCAAGTAACCGATTCACTCAATTAACCCTTCGTATACATATTAATGTTCTGAAAAATTGTAATGATACAGTTCTTTATATCGTCCTTGATGGTTGGAGGTATTCTATACAGCTAGTCTTTAACGTATTCCTACAAAAAGAAGTACATTTTTGTGAGATCCGGCTATTGGTGTGGTTATTTAAACGGTCCGCCTCTTCCTATCCATATTTCTAGAAATGCATTTTTAAGATGGCCATTAGTTAAAACGTTACGATGCACTGGTGCCTCATAATGTAAATGCGATTTTTTCTAATTTTAAACGAGAACCTATATCTTATAGTATAGATTAAAGAAATAAAATTTGCAGATGAAACACTTTTGACCTAGAAAAAAAATTTAAATTGACCGAATTTCATACAATTTTCAAAACATTGCAATGCAAAAACTCCTTAATATGATATTAGATATGGATCCTTACAATGTTGCCAAATTGCCTTACAGTTCTTGATTTATGATGTAAATATCTTAAACTTGACTCTACGTTCCTAGTGATTGATCCCTTTCTTATGTTATGGCTTTAATGATGATGCCTTCGGCGCCTAACCTGATGCTAACCCGGTACCGAGTGTATCAACGACTGACAACTCCGCTGGCAGTTTTAGTGCTAAACGGATTTTTATGTTATGGCTTTAATGATGGTGTCTTCGGCGCCTAACCCTTTACTGTTTCACCTTGTGCTCCTAATGACAACTTTTCAACAATGCAACAAAATATTATTAACAACCCTAATAAACAGTAATGAATTCTTCGCTGATAAAATGAAATTAAATTTGGCAACATTGCTTCTTGAATACGAGGAAATTGCCGATTAATCATGAAATGTCAAATGTTTATTTAAACATTTTTTAGTTGAATAAAATTGAGTATTGCGTATTTTGCTGATACACTTTTAACATTGGTTAGTTAAGAACTTAAATTAAAAAAGGATATTATGTAATAATAAACTCTAATGATCTATTAATGATCTATTCTGCGTGCAATTTTAACATAATTAAAGTAAAAGTAGACGTTTATAACTATATATTGCCTTACAAACTTACGACTATTTGTTATGCTTTTTTACAAAAAAGTGGTTTATCCGCAATTTTTTTTTGCTAAAATGTGTTTATTTCGCGGTAAGCTCTACAGTGAATCCAAAAAAGTGAGAATATGAAAAATACCTAATCTCTACAAGAGCCATAATGGAAATTGGATTTTTACTTAATCTGTAAACAGTACATAATTAGGGAAATTCCTTTCTTGAGGAATTTTTTGTTTAGCCCATTCGCAAAATTCTACTCGCTTTTCGAGATCCTAGGATTCCTGTCCCAGTTGTATCTGTTCGGACAAATTTTTTTTGATCTTAGAAATTTTCTACGGTACCTTGATCAATATCAATCTCTTTTGATATTATTCTGGTAGACATATAGGCATCTTCTGTAACTTTAAGAAGCAGAGTAAGTTTTCTTCTGTCATTACAGTTTTAGTTATTTCGATCTTCTCGCACAACACAATTCCAGAACAAGAAAATTATTCTAGTAGTTATTCCTTCTCTCTGAATATGTTTGACGATAAAGTTATTAAACAATAAAAAATATTGTAAGTAGACAGTTTTTGTTACTTGTGCCCGGTACAAAACCATATCTGTTTATTCTTGAGTAGAGAAATTCATTGTTGCAAATATTTTATTATTACGAAGTTCAGAATTTTGACCAATTAATGCAATAACAATAACAGTAACTGACATTAAAAACAAAATCTCTATATCTGCTGACTGATTTCCGTCATGCCTATTTTGTGCAAAATGCGTTTGTTATTTATTGTAATATTTTTAATATAACATCTACCCTTTCTTTTTGCTTAAAACCTTAATATTTTGAAAACGGATAATTTTCGGATATTACTTGCAATAACACAATTTGAAGAGGCTAACGAATCCTACAAAATAGTGTATACAAAGTGTGCTCTTTAATAAAATCTAGTTTTAAAGATTTGTCAAGTTTACACTTCTGTAGAGAAACTGTTTCTGGTACCGAATACTTTTTATTATATCATCACTTTTCTAATAACATTTATGGTAGGACGTTTTCATGGTATTTACTGAACATTAATAATAACTTGGCAACACTGCCGGTTTATGAAAATTAAAATGTTGCTTTATTGGTAACTTTTTACTTAAAATTCATCAAAACAAAAAATTAAGGTTGTCCTTATAAAAAACATATCTTTATGCCGCCATGTAGCACCTTGTATATTTTGAAATATTTTCCAAATGTGCTTCTTGGCAGACACTGTAAATCTTATTTCAAACTTTTTCTATTCGATTTAAAAATCGAAAGTTAGTAGCAGGAATTAGGAAATAAAAGAAGATCTGGCAACTTTGTCATGGTAAAGAGTTTGTTGTTGTCAAGTTTGGTCCAACCACTTATTTGTGGCACCCGTAAATAAAATAATAGTTGCTATGACTCTCCATTATTTGGGGACTTTCAACTTATTTGCAGGTGCCTTAAGGTTTTATACCGTGTATATTTAAATATCCTGCATATTTAAAACTAGTGTTACTACAAAATTTATCTTCGATTTCAGGTGACAATCAAGGCGTAAAGTTTCTTCGGCGCTTCAAACAACTCCTGAACCCCGCACAAGTGTTTGACCTCATCTCGACAGGGCCCCGCCTCGGTTTAAGACTGTTTAGACACTTCGATCCATTCCGAATATTAGTTTGTAGTGGAGACGGATCTGTCGGATGGGTTCTTTCTGAAATAGACAAGTTAGATATGCACGTAAGTCTAACCTAACCTCACTTAACAAACATATTTCAAAAACAGGTCGACATTAACAAATTAAAAGTTAAATGTACTTTTTTAATTTAATTTTATTATTTTTTTCAAAATGGCAATAAAAGTTATTTAGCTTCTTGATTTGAGAAAAATTAAAATGTTCACATAATGTTGAGAGAAAAGCGATTATACTTAAATGAAAGTTAATTAATTACAGAATGTACAGGGTGTTCGGTTATATTTTGAACGGGGTCTATACGCTTTATTTCTCAAGATATCAAAAAATTTTACACACAAAAGTTTTAGGATTTAGTCTGAATCGTCAGAATTTGTTATCAAAAAAAAAACATGTGAACATCGGAAATTGGGAAAATAAGCATCAGCTTTGTTATTTTAACTGGGACACCCTGTATATTTTTAGATTATTGAGAAGAGCTTTTTCTCCTAATTCCAAAAATATATAGTTTGTCTATGCTCACTGTAACCATTATCCCATAATTTTGAAAAAACGTGGAAAAATTATCCGCTCTCCCTTAAGTATAGTAGAAAGCTTTGGTTTCAATTGTTTTTACTTCAAAATGGCCGTTCTGTCACTCACTTATCAACTTGTTTTAAAATATGAGCCACATTGGCGTATTGGAAAAATAATGGGAGGCTTTGAAATCAATAATTATTGTTCTTATGTTTTTCCTTCAATATGGCCGTTCTATCATCACTTACTTAGCCACTTTTTTACCTTTATTTTCAAAACTATCGGATTTACTGATCAAGAAAAAGCTTTTATTTTAAAAATATACTTTCGTGTAAATAATTATCGTGAAACACGAAATCAATACAGGAGAGATTATCCTAATTTAGTTATTGCCTCAATATGTACGATTTATTACATTGTCAAGAATTTTGAGAACAGAAATACTTTGATTAGAAAAAAAAGGACAACCACTAGAAATGAAGATAACGATTTGGAAGTATTGTTATATTTTGAGGGTAAGGAAATTAAACCTATTATTATTGTTTTCAATAAAATATAGTTCATGTTTTTTTTGTAGAAGACCCAGAACGATCTGTTGAAGACGCAGTGATAAACTTAAATAAAAAAAGGTGGAAATTTTACGAAACCTTGAAGCACTACAAATATAAACGTTATAGGTTTAGACCGGTACAAAATTTAACTCCATTGAATAAAATACAGTCACATTTTCTCAAGAGATGTTGACAAGAATACAGAATAATCCTAATATCTGTAAGAGAATTTTAAATCCCTATAAAGAACAAATTGTGCGAATTCAAGGTCTGAAGTCTATTAACATTTGGTGCAGTATGATAGATAATGGAGTTTTGAGGTCTGTAGTAATAGAGAATACTATACCTCTCCAAGTTTTGAACAACCTTATTTGGCACCAGGACCGTGCCCCTCCACACAATTGCATCGAATTTACCGAATATCTAAACAACAATAGGATAGGAAGACAGGGACCCATAAATTGGCCAGCGAATAGATAGCTCCGATCTTTCGCCTCTCGATTTATTTTTATGGAGATACTTTAAGAATAAAGTATATTACAATAGATCAACCACTATTCGCGAATTAGTCGAAAAAATACAAGCTGAAATTAACAATTTAAATCAAAATAATTCCGAATTCACTTTTAAAGCCATAATTCGCAAATATTTAGATTTATTACAGAAATGTATATTGAATCCAGACGGCTGGATAGACTAAATTTAGTAATAAATATTCTTAATAATTTGACTTTTTTATTTGTTAGTTTCTTGTTTATTTTCTACACATATCGTTATTGTAACTTGTTTAATATAAAAATAATACCAAAAAGCTTGTTACTTTATTTTCTTATACTAACATCTCCTATCATTTCAAGTAATAATTATAGTAATTATTAGGTATTATTATTTTCGACAAGTAGGTGGGTATATGAGTTAATGACAGAACGACCATATATGAAAAGCAAAACAGTTGAATTAAAAGCCGCCCATTACTTTTTCAAGGCAAAACGCATAATATTTTAAAACAAGTTGATAAGTGAGTGCCAGAACGGCCATTTTGAAGTAAAAACAATTGAAACCAAAGCTTTCTTTTATTTCTACTATACTTAAGCCAGAGCGGATATTTTTTCCACGTTTTTTCAAAATTATCGGATAATGGTTACAGTGAGCATAGACAAACCATATATTTTTGGAATCAGGAAAAAAAGCTCTTCTCAACTAACTAAATATATACAGGGTGTTCCATTTAAAATGACAAAGCTGATACTCATTTTCCCAATTTCCGACGTTCATATGTTTTTTTTCTGACGATTCAGACTAAAACTTTTGTGTGTAAAATTTTTTGATATCTTGAGAAATAAAGCGTATAGACCCCGTTCAAAATATAACCGAACACCCTGTACATGTTAAATCAAACAGATGAATTATAATTATGAATATTTAATTTTTAAATAAAATTATATTTAGTTATAAATATAAATATTTAAAACAAAAAAAAAGTTTTTAAAATAGAGTTTTTTATTCAATAAATCAATGTCAGTGATAAAGTAACCTACATTAAACAAAAAACAATCAATTGAATTGCTGTTTTTAAATTTGGCATGCTTATTAATGATTAGAAAAATCTTTCCACGTTCGTTAAGCACAGCTAAGATTATGAAGAAAATTCGTTAATTTTTCATGTCGGTCTTGTCAAAAAGACATTTTCTCTGAGAAGATGGAAAAAAGATCTTTCGATTATCGTGCCGAGCAAAAACGTCCTCTGAAATGTCATTAACATCTTTATACAAAAAACCCTAGAGAGTAGTTTCTATTTCAAGAAAATTTCCGGTAAATTGACTCCAATGTATGGAGTAAATGAGCAACTCTGGATGTATTTTAACAACATTATATTTTGCATGTTTTCGATACTTTCTTAGAGTTTTAACTAATTACTGTCTTCGTATGTCAGACAATATTAAATAGAGATTTTTTTAAATTCGACAGATTTGTAATGCTAATGGCTTAATAGAAACCTATAATTTTTACAAATTGCCGCGTCTAGTTAAACTCGGATTTAATCAATGTAATCAAAGCTCTTCTTGGTACACGTACTATGAAGCAGCTTTAACTATTAGCTGATAACGCTGACAATATCAAGTTTTTTCTTTACCTCTCATTTACTGTTTTTATAAGCAAAAGTTAATCGGCGTTTATTATTCTTCAGAAATGGCATTTTATAAATTAAAATCCACAACGAAGTGGATATATATAATACTAAACAGTTACCTTGGAAAGCTCAGATTCTAGTGACTAAGATTTTTTATATTGAGTTTTGCCTTACAAAGATCAACTGTAGCCTAATTCAGAAATGCAGTATTCGAGTATTACTAATTATTTTTAGTTTTTCTCGTAAAATTCATTACTTCTATGAACAATGCTAAAACCTAAAACGAACATTGAGGATCTAAAAAAAGAGTTATAGCAAATTAACCATTTGTAACGCCGCACAGTTCCAACAAAAAATCCAGAGTGGTTAGTTGATGATATTTTATTAAGGGATGTATAAAAACTAATGAAAATACGATAACCAGAACAAAACTGTATAATTCTACCATAAACTATTAAAGAAATTAAATATTTTGTTTCACCCACAAAATAATTTAGGAAAGCAACACTTTACTCCTTTACTGCAATTTGAAATAGGACACTAAAAGTTATAAAACTAAATTTATATTCTATATTCTAATATATTCAGTCAATAAAATATATAAGGTTGTCTTTTGAAACGTAACTTAAACTTAACTAGAATTCGAAATGATTTTGATCTTGAAAGAAATAAAATTTAATATTTCAATTTGAATCTGAAAACTAACACCGCAATAAGTGAATTTTTTTAATGACCAAATAATTTTTTTAAGAGTTATATAACTGACTGTATATACTTATTTACAGAAAGGATAAAAATAAAGTTAAATTTTAAATAATATTTAAAGAAATAATATAAAAGATATGATTAATCTGATTCATCATTAGAGGTATCACACATACTTAAAGTAATAAGATCATCGATGCCATGACTTTCAAATGAACTTGTTGGTGGCGAAAGAATAATATAAGGAGCAAGTTCAGAATCAATAGCTTTTTTTTTTCTTCGTAAAGGTGCTCCTCATATTAGATATAAGAGGATCTGATGTTAAAGCAAGATATTTTATTAAATCCGTGTTTGTGTTTATTCGTGATGATTTACGGGTGTGATCAAGACGATATTTCCTAACCTCCTTGTGACGGGCTTCAAGAGCATCTTCATAGCTGGCCTATCGGCAAATCAAAATATTCAATAACATCGCACCCGTGAACCAACACTTTATGCACACTGCTTGGTAAATAATACCAATTATATAGGTTTAAATACAAATTGAGAGTATCTTTCAGTAAAATTTTAAATGCGTCTACATTTATTTTGAAACCACTAGATAAAATTCTTAAAACTAAACCAAAACATTCTATTAGTTTTTTATCAATGCCTGTAATTTCAGAACTAAGTGTTGGTTTAGCGAAAAATCGTCTAGCAGTGTTTCCGTCATTACTAGACCCAAACCCTTGCTTTGGCATGTCAACTAAAAGTCCCATTTTAACTTTAAATTCTAGTTGAATTTTCTTTTTATTCTGTTCGAAAATTGTTTTATTTTCGGGACCTCTAACTTGCCAACTTTTAAATGGCAATCTATAGCCAATGTGCAATAAACATTCAAAAAAGCGTATCCACGCATGTAATGTTGACAGGCCAAAGCGCAGATTCTCGGGATTAAAAGGTCTAGTCTCAAAATTTTCGGTGTTCATCTGCTTAGGAGTAGCTCTACATATTACACAATTTGATGTTGCATTAGTTCCGCTTAAAATGTTATGAACGCTACCATCCAACATTGTTAATATCATTGTAAACTGAACCTCAATATTATTGTCGGGATCACTATAGCTAACTAAAGTATTAATAATATCTTGCATTTTGGAATCTTCCTCCCTAATTAAATTAGCGTTTTCCTTCATAAATATAAATTTTATAGGTCTACAGTATAAGGTAGATGAGGTTCGGGAATTTTCCCACAAAATATTTTGTTCACTTCTGCAGTGTACTAATTGTATCGGAGCAAAAGCAATTAAAAAAAAATATTCATCTGTGGTATTATCACCCTCCAAAAACCTTTGCTTGTATATGCTGTGTCCCCCACTTCCATCAAAGCCCCACTTGCAAGAAAGGTGTGCTGTTACGTTTTCTTTAAGATTTAGAACTTTGAGTAGACTTTGCGCTGTTTTATTTAAAATATCTTGCAGATCAAATTCTGCCGATATTTCAGTTGCAACTAGTTTGGTCGGTAATATGGTATTCTTAAAGTTTCTTAAGATGTGTTTACTTGGAAAACAGTTTTTGTGATCTGCATGAGCAGCATTCAAAACTTTTCTTAGTAAACAATATTTTCGCTCGGAAAGATTCAAATCTAAGGACAACGCTAGAGCTTTTTCTGGAGCTAAACAGTATTTCGGTTGGGTTAAACTACTAGATGTTCGACTAATGCTCGCCGCAAAATCTAACTCTTCTGCTGGGGTAGAACTTAGAAGATGTGCAACTCGCCGTTTCTTACTTTTATAGGAAGCTTCACTAAATGGCTTAAGGGGCCTTCCGCGACTAGTTCCTGGCTGATGTAAATCGACTTCTTCTCGGGCATTAAAGATGTTGTCTGGTAGTATGAATTTACAATTAAGCCAAGAATCGTATCTTTTCATAAAATATGTTTGATTACTACGGCAAGTTTTTAATTTACTCTTTATGGTAATTTCATAACTTAGTAACGACCTAATTTTGTCAATAATTTTCGGTACTCTTTCATTTTCTTTGTTGCGGAACCACTCTTCCACTAAATTCATATTTCTAATGGTGTGTAAGCCTACAATAAAAAAAACGCCAACGTTAGGGTAGATGAAAGTAGTAGTTGATTTTTTCAAAACTCATTGTTTATGCTTAAATGTCTTTAAATACACAAAAATCTCAAGAATGGTTTTGGATGTATTTTAGAAAACCTTTGTTAAACTTTATTGCTATTATTTTACAAAAAACAAATAATAATCATTAATTACTATTGCGTTACAGAATATTTTTTATCAAAATATAGGGCATACCTTCAAGTTCTTTGTCCATTTTCTTAAACTCCAATCAACACTTCCACTATAATTCTTAAATACTGTTAAGTTCAGTAAAATTTTCGACTGATAAAATGAAGCAAGATTTAAGGCGAAACATAAACATAACTGGGCAACTCTGATAATTTTCTCGAGCAAAGCAGATAAAAAACAGGTTGTTTTTGTAAACATCAGTAAGTGTAGTTAATAAAAATTTACTTTCAAACAAATTTAAAAATATCTTTTTTTCTATTTTTCTCCACGGCTTGGAGCACTGTGCCCCGACTGAAATTTAAATGTTTGGTGAATTTATATTTTGTTAGCAGGTAGTAAGGAACTTTTTTACAAGGTAAGAAACTTGTTATTGCGATTGGAAATTATCTGGTTTGGAATATTCCTATTCTTGACGTAGAAAACTGCTTTTTTTGTCAGCATTTTTAGTCGAAATATATTTTTTAGGATTTAATTTTGATATATAGTTTTCTTAAAGCTATGTGGCATGACGACAGGATATTATATAATGTTTTACCGAAACCTAGAAGTTATAAAAACATTTTTTTTCAGATCTGTTCTCTTTTTTCGTTAAGTTTACTGCAATAGTGCATTAAAGTATTTATAATTGTCCACTAAAGTGTCTCATAAAAGGCGTTTAAAAAAGTTATATTTATTTAACACACCCTAATCCGAAAAAAGTTAGAAAAATTAATGCTAATTCCAGATTAAGTATTTAGTTCCCCGGTGTTTTCTTCTATGTCATATTTTATATTTGTGATCTGTAAAATACTTGTTTATCTTATTACTGCATATGGCTATTTTAACTTGTGACTGTCAAGTCAAACTGGGTTTAAATTTAAACTTCTTTAGTGAATTCCCTAACAAATGTTGAAATAGCGCTGTTATTTGACAATGTGACGAACTCTAATAATTATTTAATTTTAAGTGTGGAAAGCACAATTATGACCGAAAAGTGAAGCACATGTAGAAATAAGTACCAGATGTATGCATTCTGCACGTGCGCACACCATAGTTATTTTTGTCCAAATATAAGCAATTTTTACAAATTAAAGTTTGAAAAAAATACTACTCATAACACTTCATATCTGGTATACTGAGATTTATAATTTATATTCGCTAGTTATTAATATAATATAATATAAAACGTAGTATAGGTAATTATAGTTCAATCAACTTCAACTATTCTAAATAGATGCAACACTTGGCGACCATGTAAAAATCTGACAGTGACAACACTTTGTTTATATTTCCAGTTTTAGGCAGATTTTTAAGGAGGCTACCGGCAATTGTAAAAATATATTAAAAAAAGTTTTAATCTAAGTAAAAAATTACTTAAAATTTCGAAAAATGGCAAAACGTCAAATTTATTTTATTGTTTTGTATACAAAATAACTTTTGTCAAGTATACAAGGTAGCCCTAAAAAGCCAAAAAAAGGAGTAACGTGTCAAACTTCGTTAATTTCTTTGTATATAAAAACATTTTTTAAAGAAGGATGAAACAGTCAACTGAAAATAAAAAAATGCATTTCTGAAGCAATTAGCTTGCTTAGAAAGTAATGAAACACGTCAAATATCTTTTATTTTTGTTTTACAGAGAAAAGTTATTTTTTCAACTATACAGGGTGTCCATAGGATGATAATATCCCTCTGAAAATGAAAAAAGTATACTTTAGAAGCATTTAGCTTGCACACAAAACAGCAAAATAGGTCAAATTTATTTTATAATTTTATTTATAAAATTGTTTTCTCGTTCTACAGCATTCAGCTGATTTTTTGCAGCTGATAACCTAGTGCGAATTGTCGGCTGTCCGCTTTTTAAAATGTGGACTTGAAAGAACTTCACAATAAATGTAGCCTCGTTGGAACAAAAAATATATTTAAGAAAATTTCTGTATTTCAAAAATGTCTTTGAATCTGGAAACAATAATCCAGTCGTTTCAAATAGTCACCCTTAGAAAATAAGTGGAAGAATTAATGTTTAAACGCCTTCAGTTTATTTCTCCTTAGACAACGTCTTAATTTACTTCTATCAATATTCAGACTAAAAGTATATATCTTTAACTATTTGTTACCATAAAAGCTTTAATCGATTTTTGTTTCTGTAGATACTTTTATTCCATTTCCACTTTTGGATATTTTCTGACGAATCAATAATAAACAAAAACGATTTGTAAAGATTTATTTCACATATGACGAAAATAAGAAACTAGATTTATGAGAGTTTTTGGGGTTGCCAGATAAGAATACGGAATCGGTTTCCACATAAATTATTGCCTAATATACTGTTCTCAAAAATCTATCAGTTTTTAGTTCATAGTCAAAAATGCCATTGGAAACGAGTAAAATTAAGAACCTCACAACAGTATCTTGAAAGGTAAGTATCTTCCTTCCAGATTGAGGGCGTCGGAAACATTCAAAGTAAGTCAAGCTAATTTGTTTCGCATTAAAAAAATGGAGTTCAATCAGATAAAACATATTCAAGCAAAATATTTTCTGATTTTATGAAAAATAAAATTAGGGATACAATTTATATAGTTTATGTTAAAAAGGAATACGTTACAATGGCTAGTTTACGCAAGAAGTTAAATGAAGATCTCAGGGGATTTTTTGTAATTAATCCCTTCTCTGCGAAATTGGGGCCGTAGTATAGGATTCAGATAGAAAAAAACTAGTAACCGAAAACATGTAATGGAATTAACCTACATTTATATGAAAAGAGTGAATTTTTTTGCGTGAATATACAAAAAATATCGAATCGCATGAACCTTATACTCCAGTGTTTTTTGATGAAATATGCATATTCAGCAAATGAGCCTTCAAACTTAGGTGGCAGGATGATACTCCTTCTACCAGTTCTAGGTAGAGGATATTAAACACCTGGATAATTTTGGATTTTTAGAAAGAAAGTTATGGATTTATTAAAAATGCAAGCTCCACGACAGCATGAATAAAAAAAAATTGAAACATGGTTCAAAACTAAATTAATTCCAAAATCTTTAATTATTATGGATAATTCAAGTTATTCGTCTGGCCTTTCTGAGAAATTTCCCAATAAGTCTTGGATACAATACAAAATAAATGAATGACTGAAAAACAGAAACATCGATTACCCAGAAAAGGCGACAAAAGACCCAATTTGGGCGTTAGTTCTTTCTAAAGGAATTCCAAAAAAAAAATATCATCTTAAAGAATATGTTTACCGATTTGGACGCAAAATTTTAAGACTACCACCATACCATTCCCAAGTAACACAATTAGCTAATGAGCTTTTTTGTCTAACAGCTAGCTATAAAAGACACATAAAAACCAGAGATTTGTCAAATTTTGGCGAATGATGTTTGGTTTGTTTTCTAGCCATGAAAGCTCGCTTCAAATTAGATTTTTTGGCTCCAAAAGTAGCAGATTTTAATGTAGATAGGCTATAGCATAATTACTTGGCCAAAAAATATCTTTTATTAAACCTACAACTTTTTTTGTAATATTGGATGGCCAAGAAGTAGAAATATCTGTCAATTTTGTTCCACAACATAACCATATATTCTAATAAGTATTGAAGTTAAATTATAGTAAGTATAGCTGTTCAAAATGCCATAATATGGCATTTTTAATCAATAGAAATCGAGGTCAGAATATAATCAAAAAGTAGTTATTTTTCCCAAATTCCAACCAAACATATTTTAGCAAGTATTTAAGTTTAATTATAGAAATAATAGCTATATAAGAATGCCAGATTATGACATATTATATACAACAAAAATTAAGAGGAAAAAATATGGCTTTTATTATCATATTTTTGTTCCAAAATTAAACTAAAATTGGGTAGTTTTATTTTGCTTATTTTCGCTATAATATTGCCAAAATATGCCACATTTTCAAATTTACGTGTATAACCTATAAAACTATACTTAACCAAACTGAAGATATATTTAGAAAAACGAAATATAAATTATTTACCATACAAAATTTCTAATAAAAAGATTAACCATTCCACCACATATCTTAGAAAAACGCCGTCTTGGGGTAATCGTCGATTAATTTTGTTACGCTGTCTCCTGGGTCTTAAATTAGCCATTTTTTAGCGAGTACTAAAGGCAAACCGAGTAGGCATTTTTATTTGTAAATTTTTAGTAAATGTTGCTACATTTTGGTTACATTTGAAAATTATTGCCATTTGATAAACATTTGCTTACAAAGGGGCCAATTTCAAAGAGTATGTGCTTAAAAAATATCCCAAAGCTTTTTATGATCCGCCATGATTGAAATTAAAATCAAACGAATTTCCTAGCAGCCATTACTTGACCACTTTAAACAAACATATTCTTTCTACCTATAAATACGTATTTTCATGTATGTTTTTTTGCGTCATGAACCCTTTAATCAATTTTCTTAGTAAAATACATTTCCAAATAAAAAAAGAAAAAAAATTTTTGTAGAAATCGGAATTTTTTGTTTCAAGAAGGGGCGAGTGTTTTACATGTCTATCTTAGATTCTTTTAACAGTAAAAGTTCCTTCGCAAGTGTTTTTTGTCCCTACCAACCGTCAAACCATGATTTGTTATCTTTGCATTTCCTCTTGGCTCATAAATTCTTGCACTGATTGGCTCTGTCAATACTATTTCTACATCATTTGAAACAATTGATGATTTATTACATAAATGAAGAAAAGGCAAAAAATGAGAAATTATTTAGATAAATTTCGGAAAAACATGTTACTCAAATTTCGGCTAAGAAACAAGTCAGAATTCAGCTAAAAAAGCTCGATTTTAAAGTCAAAAAATAGTTAATAAACCCAACCATAAAATCAAAAGAGAGGGTCATATAATTGCCAATTGGACATTTTTACCCCATTATGGCCAAATCATTATTCCCCACTTTAGCCATATTTCCGTCTTTGTACTGTAATAGAACTGTTATTTTGTCTAGCCATTTTAGCGAATTAGCCAGGGATATTAGCCAATATCACAGCATTTTCGCCTATATATGATTATATGTGCTACTTGGGTTACCAGTATAATGCCATTGGAATGGTTTGGACGGAATGTAAGAGGAAAGACGATCAGTACATATTACCCTTAAAAGGAACTATTAACAAAGTACTGGCTATGTGGGATAGGGTACTGAATTAAATATCCAGTGACAATTGGAAGAAATAAAATCGTGAATAAAATCCTTAGATACTCCTGGTATATAACAAAAGCTTAGGATGCGTCTGGCATACAGCCACTGATTATTTCTATAAATGATTCTGACGATTCTGAAATAGATTCTGATGCTTATACCTCTGAGTATGAAAATGGCTTATAATTATTTAAAGAAATTATGGTTTATTTCTCTCAAACTGAGATGTTAATTGTTTTTAATTTCCTCCTTATATTTTAATAATATTCTTACATTAGTAAACTTCCATTTTTCTAATTTAATCCGACAAGACGCTGTCAAAATGACCTCTTTGAACTGCTCCTATACATCATCTGAAATATTAAGAAAACGCTGAGTTATTCATTTAACTTCTTATATAAACTAGCCATTTTTACATATTTCTCCTAAACATATATGATATACATTGAATCTCTCATTTTATTGTTTTATAAAATCAGAAATTTTGGTTCTATATTTCGTTGTTTTTTTTTTTATATGTTTCTTGAATTTGTTTCATATGATTGAATTGCCATTTTTTTTTAATTTGATATAAAGTAGTTTGGCTTACTTACAGTATCTCATATTTCCTCATTAGTACATTGTTATTTTTAATTATATATGTTAATAGTTTTGATTTAATAGAATTATAAAATTATATTTGTATTAATAAATTATAAATACAATACAACTTCAGTAGGTTGAATAAATAATTTTTTCACGGTACTAATGTAAAGTTTGAAATTAACTAATTAATTAAAGGTATAGTAATTCTGAACTTATTTATAAGTAATGGATATCTGGACCGATTCATCACCTCTCAATATGGTGCGATGCACCTTAACTGTCACTACTGTGTTACTGATGAAAGATTTTCAAGACATACGTCTTTTTCTAACTCTTTTTTAACCTAAATTATGTGACAGTCAATTCCTATTACGTTTACTTTAACGCCTATATGAAATACATTGAGTGTTGTGACTCAATCATAACTTCAGCGGGGTTGTTAACATAATGCTGTTGAAAACCTTTCAGGTATCAGTTGAACCTCTTTCCTGTTTAATATTTATAGTTGGGTGGAACCGAAGGTTGATCTAAAGTTTATGATAACTATGCCTCAGCATATTTTTTTATTTTTTAGCATGTCTCTGGTTTTATAATTTGGAAGTAAAAATTTTTGTCAAAAAAACGCTTTAAATTCATATGTTTAAGATTTTTACATCATTTTACAGACATTTTATAATACTTTACAACTAAAACATTTAACTAACTTAAACAAAATTTCCTAAATGTTTAAATAATTTGTGCGATGGCAAACACTCCCTCTCGTAATTTGACGTTTTTTTTTTGACTATTTGAAAATACGGAGAAATCTATTTACAGATCCCTATAAATTTCTCGTCAAAATTAGCAAATAATGTAATGTTTAAAAAAAGTTTGATGTTCGATATTTTTCTAACCGCTCTACCGATTTCGATGATCTTTCTTTTATATGGTAGACTAATATGTCAGAAATCATACTAAGATATTAAAGTTTCTTTTGTCACAGTGTTTCACTGATGCAGGTTGTTGTAAGTATTTGTGATTTTTTTCCAAGGATTCAAAACACTCTGTAGAGAGAACTGGTATGTTCAGTAGTTCCCCGCAAAACTCACGTGGTAATTCTATCCTGTATCGGTATTCTCTTTTTTTATTCATCCATTTATCTTTATTTTTAGTTGAAATATAAGGTTTTTTATACCTATATGTTTTTATTGTGTTTCCCTCTTCACACATTTAAAAAAGTATCATTCATCTAGTGTGCTTGGCATGCAAGAAAAACGTCTATATGTCAAACGTGAGGAGTTATCAATCAGAAGTTATTTTGTGCTAAATTTTGTTTCTTGTCAGTGTTTTATATTCTTGTAATAATGAACCCATTCCCAAGAAGAAATCGCAGTCTATCGGAAGCTGAATGTGCTGTAGTGGTTGCCCTTTCCCAAGAAGGTTTTAATCAAACTGAGTTTTGGACTATCTCAGGCAAACATTTCTCGTATGCTACAAAGTTATAACGAAACTGGGAGGAATATTAGAAGACAGGGGCAGGGTCGTTATCGAGTAACAATCCCCAGACAGGACCGTTATATTCGTCTCGAAGTTTTAAGAAGAAGATTTACAAACAGTACGTTGATTTGTCTCGAGATTTTAGATCGCTACAATTTTCCAATTAGTCAAAGCACTATTACAAGAAGAACAAAAATCAATTGAGGCCTCTTAAGGCTGCTACTGTACCTCTACTTACAAGGGAGTACAGAAGACAACGTTTGGAATTCGCGCGTGAGCACCTAAATTGGCAAGTTAGAATCTAGGTTTTGTCTTTTTACCAACAACAGGCGAAATATGGTTTACAGACGACCAGGTGAAAGATACGCCCAGTGCAACTTAGTACCCACTGTGAGTTATGATGGTGGGTCAGTTATGGCTTGGGGTGGGATATCTTTTGAGGACCGAACGCAATTAGTGGTATTCAATGGTAGATTAGCAGCTCAACGATACATTACAGATATTCTGGATCCACAAGTTGTGCCATATGATACTATGTTTATGTAAAATGTCACAAACTGAATCAGTAAAATAATGTTCATTTAAACATAAATTATCTCAATTAAAAACCTACATTTTTATTCTAAACATAAGAATTAGATTATTACTTTACATTTAAAAAGTTTCGTAATTTAACCGCAATGCACCGACAATGAAAGGATCTCGAAAATTACCATTGAAAAAATAAATAAACTTCAATTTTTTAATTGTGGTCACAAACAGTAACCTTTTTTGTAATGATTATACAATAAATAATATTTATTTTTCCTTAAAACCTCAAAGCACTAGAAAACTTACTAAAAATGCAAAAAACTTATAATCAAAAACTGACAGAAAACCGCAGGTTTTGACGTTTTGCTTTTTGTTCCAAACAAATTAGCCATAGCTTGCTACGTAATAATTGGACACAAAAGAAAACTTTAGAAAATCTCGAATTTTAAGCTTTTTTTCAAAATAAATGTCCTATATTATTTAAAAAAATAAAGTAGGGTCCGATAAGTTTTTGACCTAACCGTATACTTATTCTGAGAGGCACTGAATTTCACGGAAAAAGTCATATATGGAACAGTTTTCGCCTTTTGGATAAGTAATCGGATAGCTAGGGTACGAGGGATGCCTGAAAATGCAATATTTTCAAAAACGCCCTGTATCTCAAAAATCAAAAGTCTACGGAAGTTCTGTGGCGCCATCTTTAATTTCACAAAAAAAGTAATACACTTTCGCGAAAATCGCAACACTCTATCTTTAAAAATACAAAAATCAATTTTTGGCAACTATTTGACTAAAACCATTTAAAATATCCTAGCAGGACATAATGTTTTGTATATTCCGCAAAACATTAAATATTAATTTAATGTAATTATACCTATAAATGCACTTAAAAAAAAAAGAGAAAAATTTGCCAAATGTTTTACAGACTGATCAGTTATTATAGCAGCTTGTCCGAATTTAACACATAAATTAAACCTTAAAATATATCTTAATGTACCTGCATATTTTTAAGATATTTAGTACATCTCTTTCCAGATTTGGAAAATATCAAAGTTATAAGAAATTTTAATATTAATATTTTCTAAAATATTGCCTAACTTTTTTCGATTCCATGTCACATACATTTGGGCACGCTCGAGGTGCTTAATCGTATTAAAAAAACATACAGCCGAGTCCCAATACTTGGGACAGTTTTTAACTTTCACTGCCTATAACTTTTTACTGGCAAAATATTTCTTAGAACAAAGGTTGGGTTAGATTCTGCACTATATATCCCAATAAATATTTTTGTGAAAAACGAATAATAATTTTTTTAAATTATTTATGCATTATGTCCCAAGTTAGGCATATATCCCCTAGCTTCGGATATTTTGGTAAGACACGCTTAAAACACACTAACAGAGCTATTACGTCCCATGTTTCGATCCATTACGTTTAAATGGGACTTCTATATTTGTATATAAAATTTTATATACAATTAGGGTTAAAATAATGGAAAAACTAAAACAAAAATTTTTTAATTAAGTGAAAACAAAATCATATACCCATTATATATTTTAAAAACATGATATGCAAAAATATAAAATATAATAATATATAAATAACCACCAACCTTATATGTAACATTAGTTCTAATAATTTTAAACAGTGTTTAACTCGAACGTAAATACATATCTACTATTAGAAATTAATTTAGTTATATTTTCTATCTGGGATTTCTTTACAAATAGCCTATCTCCAATATTAAGTACGACATATGTGCCTTTGGAACCCTTATAAGTAGATATCAAATACGGGAACTGGTTCACCCCCCACCACTACTCCTGACCTTGAGAGCCCAGGTGTGCTGTGTAGTTTGGCCTTGAGGCGATGTGACGTCATATGACCTTGAGCGCGCATCACGCGGCTTCGAGGCCATGTGACGTCACATGACCTTGAGCGTGCACCAAACTTTTCGTTCTTTGATTTGGGAGCCCAGGTGTGCTGTATCGTTTGGCCTTGAGGATTTTTAACATCATATAACCTTGAGCGTGTATAAAACTTTTTGTCGTTGCATATTGTTTGGCCTTGGGGGTGTGCGACGACAGAGGGTATCGAGTGTTAAAAGCTATTAAAGCCAGGTATTCTACCCATAAAATTGAAGAGAGGCACTCTGTGCGGTCACAAGGGATTTCATCATTAAGTTAATGTTTGGTATATTCTTTCTCGGGCACTAATACTGGCAGATCATTATTTAAATTTGGGTGTTTAGAATAAACAAAATTTGGAAATATTTACTTAAGACATTTTAATAATTATTGTATCAAATAGGGATGTAAAAATTAAATGTACCAAGCAATAGCGGATCAATATTTAAATTTGGGTGTTTAGAATAAACAAAGTTTAGAAATATTTGCTTAATTTGGTATTATTTTCTTCTTTTAAATTTGGGTGTTTTAGAATAATTAAAAGTTAACGTTTGACGTATTCTTTCTCGGGCACTAATACTGGCAGATCATTATTTAAATTTGTGTGTTTAGAATAAACAAAATTTAGAAATATTTACTACTACATTTTAATAATTATTGTATCAAATAGGGATGTAAAAAATTAAATGTACCAAGCAATAGCGGATCAATATTTAAATTTGGGTGTTTAGAATAAACAAAGTTTAGAAATATTTGCTTAATTTGGTATTATTTTCTTCTTTTAAATTTGGGTGTTTTAGAATAATTAAAAGTTAACGTTTGACATATTCTTTCTCGGGCACTAATACTGGCAGATCATTATTTAAATTTGGGTGTTTAGAATAAACAAAATTTAGAAATATTTACTTAAGACATTTTAATAATTATTGTATCAAATAGGGATGTAAAAAATTAAATGTACCAAGCAATAGCAGAGCAATATTTAAATTTGTGTGTTTAGAATAAACAAAATTTAGAAATATTTATTTAGAATAAACAAAATTTAGAAATGTTTACTTAAAACATTTTAATAATTATTTTATCAAATAGGGATGTAAAAATTAATTGTAGCAAGCAATAGCGGATCAATATTTAAATTTGGGTGTTTAGAATAAAACAAAGTTTAGAAATATTTGTTTAATTTGGTATTATTGTCTTCTTTTAAATAAAACTCAATATGTCTTCATAAAACAACGCATTATTAATACAAAATACATAATAAGAATAATAATAATAATAATAATAATAATAACTATTCTAAACAATAATAATAATAACTATTCTAAATACCTATTCTAACATGCTTGTATCGTTTAATATTAATATATAACCATCATCTTGCGGTATATAGATGGGTGATGGATTGCCCCCATCATCATTACACCCATTGCCCCCATTAGTCAGATCCCCATTGCCCCCATTAGTCAGATGGCTGTCCAAACCAACTTGTGCATTATCCACATAAACATTGCCCCCATCAACTGGAGGATTGTCCTCCTCTGAATCTGTGTCGGACTCATCGCCCATATGTTCTAATGTCATCATATCATTGATGGTGTGCTAGAACAATATAATAGAAATTACAATCAAATTTAATTATGCCATAATCATCTAATTATCTTATTAATAGATGCGTAGCGTGACACAAAGGGGTAGATTATACTAAAAGTTGTACCATTGCTGTAAAAATACGTTTTATTTGGTGGAACATAAATATTTTTCTTAAATCAAACCAGTTTCACACTATGATAAAAAAGAAAGGTTTTGTAGTAAATTAAAATTTCACAGAAATGTATCACAAAACAATTCGCTACACATTTCCTTTCTACATTTCAATTGTGTGGGGAATGTGGTATCATCCATACATTCTTACACTACTACTACTAAAACGATTTAAAAAATTAGGTCTTGGAGATTTTTCTTCAAAATAAAGCATCAAGCTATGGACTTTTGACATAAACTAACAAGCAAAAAAATGCAATAATAAAAGAAAAACATTTATTATACAGGGTCTTTCCTAATAAGTGTCCGATATTTACAGGATAATTCCTCCAAAAGTTCCCAAAGAAAAAATAAAATCTCATTTTTTCTTCAAAATAAAGCATCAAGCTATGGACTTTTGACAGCAAAAAAAAATGCAATAATAAAAGAAAAACATAAGTTGGTTGTGGAATTATAGTTAATTTTGCTTGCGGTCACCTATCCACATAAACAATATAAAAAATTATTTCCTTTCTACGTTTCAATTGTGTGGGGAATGTGGTATCCTCCATACATTCTTACGCTACTACTAAAACAATTGATTTAAAAAATTAGGTCTTGGAGATAATAAGTAAACAAAGTGACATATCAGCTATAATAGAAATTCGTTTATTATACAGGGTCTTTCCTAATAAGGTAGAAATTAAGGTTATGTATTTTTTAGCAAATGTATGTCCTCAGCAAACAGCGTCTTGTGCAGCTGTTGGTTCAGATTATTTTATGAAATTTTAACCACAAGTTAAGAAGACTACCTCCTAACGATATACGGTGCCGAGAAGATTCAAATTTATACACGGTGTCTCAGATCATTGGACATTTTATAAAATTTTCAATTCGCAATATCCAAGTTTTTTAAATGGATCACCCTGTATTTGATATTTTTTTCTGAAAGAGGCTTAAAAATCTTTGTTATTATCAAACTTTTGGACTGGAGTAAGTTTGGTTAAATCACAATATTTTCACCCAAAGAATCTGCAGTTATGCTGTGTACCTTTAATTAGCGAAAACCCTGTATAATAATTAACCTGTCCTATATATTTTTTTTTCTGAAGGAGGCTTAAAGTACCTATCCACTGATATATACATGCCCTATATCTAAATCTAATAGTTAACGAAATACATAGAAATATATGAAAATTTACAACTAATTAATGCTGACTATAATGTAAAGCCTTAAATCTATAAAGATAATTAAAAGAACGCTTCAAGGATTTTTAATTTTCCAATATCCAAGTTAATTGGGTCATATATGTATATATACAGGGTGTTCAGCTAAGGGTGGTTTTCGGCCATATCTCCGAAAGTATTTGCCCTAAGTTATTGGGGAAAAAATCGAATAAGTAAATCGCCAAAAATAAAAAAGCTGGAAAATTATTTTCGACGCGCAACAACAACCGTAAAAATAAAAAACACGGTTTTTTTAAATAGTTCCAATTAATCCTTATCGAAATTATTTTTTGTGATCTAATAATTCCGCATTATACAGGGTTTTTCCTAATAAGGTAGAAATTAAAGTTATGTATTTTTTAGCAAATGTATGTCCTCAGCAAACAGCGTCTTGTGCAGCTGTTGGTTCAGATCATTTTATGAAATTTTAACCACATGTTAAGAAGACTACCTCCTAACGATATATGGTGCCGAGAAGATTCAAATTTATACAAGGTGTCTCAGATCATTGGACATTTTATAAAATTTTCAATTCGCAATATCCAAGTTTTTTAAATGGATCACCCGGTATTTGATATTTTTTTCTGAAAGAGGCTTAAAGTACCTATTATCGGGAAAAAATCGAATAAGTAAATCGCCAAAAATAAAAAAGCTGGAAAATTATTTTCGACGCGCAACAACAACCGTAAAAATAAAAAACACGGTTTTTTTAAATAGTTCCAATTAATCCTTATCGAAATTATTTTTTGTGATCTAATAATTCCGCATTATACAGGGTTTTTCCTAATAAGGTAGAAATTAAAGTTATGTATTTTTTAGCAAATGTATGTCCTCAGCAAACAGCGTCTTGTGCAGCTGTTGGTTCAGATCATTTTATGAAATTTTAACCACATGTTAAGAAGACTACCTCCTAACGATATATGGTGCCGAGAAGATTCAAATTTATACAAGGTGTCTCAGATCATTGGACATTTTATAAAATTTTCAATTCGCAATATCCAAGTTTTTTAAATGGATCACCCGGTATTTGATATTTTTTTCTGAAAGAGGCTTAAAGTACCTATTATCGGGAAAAAATCGAATAAGTAAATCGCCAAAAATAAAAAAGCTGGAAAATTATTTTCGACGCGCAACAACAACCGTAAAAATAAAAAACACGGTTTTTTTAAATAGTTCCAATTAATCCTTATCGAAATTATTTTTTGTGATCTAATAATTCCGCATTTTACAGGGTTTTTCCTAATAAGGTAGAAATTTATGTTATGTATTTTTTAGCAAATGTATGTCCTCAGCAAACAGCGTCTTGTGCAGCTGTTGGTTCAGATCATTTTATGAAATGAGAGATATCAAAACGCGGTTTTCTCCAGAATTTAGGTAATTTTTCCCTCTTTAAACTAACTCTGTTGAAAGCATACTGTTCCGTTTGGTTTTTTCGAGAAAATCTCTAAAAATTGAATTTAGTTTAAACAACGCCCTCTAGTAGGTGTACCAACAACTATCGAGCGTCAAAAATGACAACAATTATAAGAGCATTAAATGCTCTTTCAAACAAATACCCACTTGAATACCATTAAATAAAAGATGTAGGAGGCAGAGCACTTTGAAAATTGATTTATTTATTATCTTCCCCCACCCTTATTATCGGAAATATGACAAATCGCCTTAAACAAAACTGACGCAGATTTGGTTGGAGTTTTTGTTGCTCTTATTAAAATGTTACCTCATATTGGTTATTTTCGAATAAAAAGTTGTTTTTTTATTTTCTATTGCAGGTACGCCGTCTTGTGGTAGTTTTACAAACTTGGAAATATTTTCCAACAATTTCTCTTGGCCACTTTAGTAACGAAAAAAAATTTTTTTTGGGAGGCTGTAGCATCCATAGTCTGAGAAAAGCTACCCAGCCACCCTTAGTGGGACACCCTGTATATACATATATGACCAAACTAAAAAAACTTGGATATTGCAAAATTAAAATCCTTGAAGCGTTCTTTTAATTATCTTCATAGATTTAAGGCTTTACATTATAGGCAGCATTAATTAGTTGAAACTTTCCATATAATTCTAGATATTTCGTTAACTATTAGATTTAGGTATAGAACATGTATATATCATTGATAGGTATTTTAAAACTCTTTCAGAAAAAATATCAAATACAGGGTGATCCATTTAAAAAACTTGGATATTGCGAATTGAAAATTTTGAAAATATGATCTGAGACACCCGGTATAATTTTAAAACTCCTAACTATCATAGATCGTTAGAAGGTAGTCTTCTTAACTTGTGGTTAAAATTTCATTAAATAATCTGAACTATCAACTGCACAAGACGCTGTTTGCTGAGGACATAAATTTGCTAAAAAAATACATAACCTTAATTCCTGTCTAAATGACACAAAATTTGAATAAGAAGTTCTTATAAAAGTTACCTTTATTTCTTTCAGGGAATCTAAAAATGTAAAAATATACAGGGTGTTCCATTTAAAATTCAGGGTTTGAAGTCGGTACAGCACTTTTCGAATACCCTGTATTAATAAAACTTAAAAAATTAAAAAAATTCATTAAAACCAAGAAATATTTTTACCTAAAGTATCTGCAGTTATGCTGTGTGCCAGTAATTAGCGGACACCCTGTATAAATATTTTTTAAGATATTTATTTAAATTTTAAAGAGGAATTTTTGCTTTCTTTTTTGTATTTTACCACATTTATCGCTATTAAATATGTGAGGATAAATATGCATTCCAAAAAAAAAGCAATACAACTGAGCGATATTATTTAAAATGTTGGAGTGGTTCGGGCTGTTATAAACATTTCAATAATTAAAAAAAAGCAATACAACTGAGCGATATTATTTAAAAGGTTGGAGTGGTTCGGGCTATTATAAACCTTTCAATAATTAAATTGTATGGGGTCCTTAATTTCCTATGTTTTAAATAGAAAGTGTATTATAAAATGTCAACTAAAAGGCATTGGATAAAACGAAGTTAATATGTTTAAAAAATTGTGGTTATTTGTCGGCAAATTGGAATCATGATAGCAATTTCGTGGATATGGAGAAAAAAAATGTTTATATTATGAAGAAAGTTTCTAAATAAAGAAATAATTGTACCTATTTTAAATAACTAAATCCAACTTTAATAATCCAAGACCGTTTAAAACTTACATAAATTTACACATACTGCACACATATTTTTGGAACGAAAATTTCCGAATGTTTAAAAGACGGTTATACAATACTACATGAACACATTGGTTGGCTTTAAGATAAAACCAACGGTTATTTGAAAAATAGGATCGGTCTGCTATATACTTGCGTGGGCAGAGTTGCCGACTTTAGTGCGAAAACTATCGATTTTTCACACTTTTTCCTAATAACCAAAAGTGATAGTATTTGGATAGGGACAACTTTTTATTTGAAACTTTTTTTTTTCGCATCGTATTTTAATGCAATTAAAATTTTAATTTCAACACTTTTCTATTTTACATGCGAAATATGATAACACTATCTCTGCTGGCTACCGAGAAACCATGTGATTACAAGCATTCTGGAACACTGTGTACATAAAATATGTTTAAAGAAAAAAATCCGCAAATATCTAATATCACAATATTTTTACAAAAAAAATGGCAGTTATGATAGGATCATGTGGATAATTAAAAATTCAATCTCTAAAAATTATTGTTAACAGCCTTAAACATGCATTAAAAATATCATCTGTTTGAGCCTACATAAAATACGGTTAAATAACTCATGTAGATATTTAAAAATTCAATCCCTAATTATTAATAATAGTCCTAATCTCTAATTATTATTAATAGTCCTAAGCACGCATAAAATAACATCCGTTGAACTCACCTCTATATATGGGATATCCTGTGGGGATAGCTCTTTTACGATGATCTGACACATTTTTGACTAATATATATCTAAATCTATTTATCAATTTTTCGTGTGCTGGGTTTGAAGTTAAAACTAAAAATACCCGCATATATATATATATATATATATATATATATATATATATATATATATATAGACATGATTTTAAGCCTTTAAAATCTAACGGCACTACTTTTAATGGTTTTGGTCATTTTAAAGAAGTTTTTTTGCCTATTGAGATTTATGTGACAGCTATTTATTTATTGTAGGTCTATAAAACGGTCAGCCCTTTGGCGTTGCACAAACGAATACAAATATGAGTGCTTCTTGGAAGTCAAATACCAAATGTATTTTTAGTTGAAAAAATAAAAGCAGGATACAACAATTATTATACATACACTAATAATATGCATCCTTCGTTAAATGTTAATGTGTGATAGATGTCCCAATATGAATTTTAATATTTCTAGATGTTGTAACAATATATAATACATAATATTTTTCTTTATCTTGAATAACCAAAATACCAAATTTAATTAGTCGAAAGAAATACATCCAGTAAAATATAATCTCATTAAAATTTATTCGAGTTTGTAAATTAAAACAAAAAAAAACATGTTTGAACTAAATATCGTATTTCCGTGTGTTAAAATCTCTAATGTCTATGTTTAAAATAATGAAATTTTTATTGTGGGGAAATGCAATCTAATATTTTGTTTTATTACCTAACTAAAATTATTTATATTATGTATAGTAAATAAGTTTTTTTTTCGGTTTTGTGATACTTAACTATTATATGCAAAAATCGGGCTATCTTGGTTCTACATAATGTAAAAAATTATGAATTGTATCACGAGCTTATAAATATGAATGTTTTTTTTCCTCTGCATACCATACACGTAAAAAAAGGAAATACGAAAGTTTGAATAATTTCACTGAAACGAAAAGAGTTTTCTTTGAATAAGGTTTTTTTCACACGACAATTTTTACGATTTTTTAATAAAATACATTATATATGTAAATATACCGTCAGAGATCAATTAGAAACTTGAATCGCTTTTAGGAAAATCTACAAACATTTTTCCCCAATATTTGGGAAATACCCCAAACAATTATTGAAAGTTTTATAATGTGTTTATTTATCACCATAAATAACCGATTTTCATACGACAATTTTTACGATTTTTAATAAAATACATTGGATGTGTAAATATACCGTCAGAGATCAATTAGAAACTTGAATCGCTTTTAGGAAAATTATTATTTTTAGAAACAGAAGGGATATTTTTTAAATATTTTACAGCTTTTTATCTAGGAAACTGTTCAACGGGGCATCCTAAAATTAAAAGTTTTATAATGTGTTTATTTATCGCCATAAATAACCGAGTAATAAAAGATATTATTTTAGATGGGTATAATTTTACAGCATTGGAACTGGTCAGCAAATAGCCTAGAGGTAAAAAAACATTCAATCAGTCTCTAACAATCGTTCAGTTTGAAAGGTCAGTTTAAAATACTTCGTGACATATAAAAAAATGAGTTCATTCAGTGAATTTGGTGGTTCAGTCAATAGTTTGGTTCTTGGTGACTGTATTGACTCACTCACCGAGAATAATTTCGATATTGTAAACTTAAGCCTTCTAACACCTGACGCATTCGAAGCAGAGTATGGTGATGCCAACAACAAAAAAATGGACGAGACCATCGGTGGCTGCTTTCCATTAGACCGACAAGAAAAACCGAAGCCCGCAGTGAATATAATTATCGATATAATAATAAAGGAGGCATCAAAACCTTCAATACTGAGGGACGCCCTTATGAATGGTTCAGGGGCGGCACAAGGTAAAAAACATAAGGTGGAAAGCAGTCAACCACAACCATCAACATCTGGGTTGGGGGAGCCGGTGTCACCTATAATCCAACAAAGAAGAAGGATTATAAAGAAACGGAAATTGATGACACCAAAAAAAATTGTTACCGACGACGACCAACCCGAAGATGTGTTTCCAATTAATCTGGGACCATTTTCCCAAGCTGAAGACGTTGAGGAAATGGTTCGAGTCGACAATTTAAAGACGACATTGTGTGACAAAATAGATCGGTGTAGGAGAGAGGCTGTGTGGTGTAGGGAAGAGGCCGCGCGGTCTGCGAGAGAGGCTAGCGACTTGGAGGCTCAGCTGGAGCGGTGTAGGGAAGAGGCCGCGCGGTCTACGAGAGAGGCTAGCGACTGGGAGGTTTGGCTGGAAAAGTATAAGCGACGTCTCTCGTTCATATGCAGGTAAGGCAATTTTCCTAAAAGCGATTCAAGTTTCTAATTGATCTCTGACGGTATATTTACATATCCAATGTATTTCATTAAAAATCGTAAAAATTGTCGTATGAAAAAAGAACTCATCAAAAAAAAATACAATAATAGTGACATATTCTTGTTAATCATCCCCAAAACCATAGTGCGTCAAATTTTAGGATGCTCCGTTGAACAGTTTCCTAGCCTAAAAGCGATTCAAGTTTCTAATTGATCTCTGACGGTATATTTACATATCCAATGTATTTTATTAAAAATCGTAAAAATTGTCGTATGAAAAAAGAACTCATCAAAAAAAAATACAATAATAGTGGCATATTCTTGTTAATCATCCCCGAAAACCATAGTGCTGAACAGTTTCCTAGATAAAAAGCTGTAAAATATTTAAAAAATATCCCTTCTGTTTCTAAAAATAATAATTTTCCTAAAAGCGATTCAAGTTTCTAATTGATCTCTGACGGTATATTTACATATCCAATGTATTTTATTAAAAATCGTAAAAATTGTCGTATGAAAATCGGTTATTTATGGTGATAAATAAACACATTATAAAACTTTCAATAATTGTTTAGGTTATTTCCCAAATATTGGGGAAAAATGTTTGTAGATTTTCCTAAAAGCGATTCAAGTTTCTAATTGATCTCTGACGGTATATTTACATATATAATGTATTTTATTAAAAAATCGTAAAAATTGTCGTGTGAAAAAAACCTTATTCAAAGAAAACTCTTTTCGTTTCAGTGAAATTATTCAAACCTTCGTATTTCCTTTTTTTACGTGTATGGTATGCAGAGGAAAAAAAACATTCATATTTATAAGCTCGTGATACAATTCATAATTTTTTACATTATGTAGAACCAAGATAGCCCGATTTTTGCATATAATAGTTAAGTATCACAAAACCGAAAAAAAAACTTATTTACTATACATAATATAAATAATTTTAGTTAGGTAATAAAACAAAATATTAGATTGCATTTCCCCACAATAAAAATTTCATTATTTTAAACATAGACATTAGAGATTTTAACACACGGAAATACGATATTTAGTTCAAACATGTTTTTTTTTGTTTTAATTTACAAACTCGAAAAAATTTTAATGAGATTATATTTTACTGGATGTATTTCTTTCGACTAATTAAATTTGGTATTTTGGTTATTCAAGATAAAGAAAAATATTATGTATTATATATTGTTACAACATCTAGAAATATTAAAATTCATATTGGGACATCTATCACACATTAACATTTAACGAAGGATGCATATTATTAGTGTATGTATAATAATTGTTGTATCCTGCTTTTATTTTTTCAACTAAAAATACATTTGGTATTTGACTTCCAAGAAGCACTCATATTTGTATTCGTTTGTGCAACGCCAAAGGGCTGACCGTTTTATAGACCTACCATAAATAAATAGCTGTCACATAAATCTCAATAGGCAAAAAAACTTCTTTAAAATGACCAAAACCATTAAAAGTAGTGCCGTTTGATTTTAAAGGCTTAAAATCATGTCTATATATATATATATATATATATATATATATATATATATATATATATATATATATATATATATATATGCGGGTATTTTTTGTTTTAAATTCAAACCCAGCACACGAAAAATTGATAAATAGATTTAGATATATATTAGTCAAAAATGTGTCAGATCATCGTAAAAGAGCTATCCCCACAGGATATCCCATATATAGAGGTGAGTTCAACGGATGTTATTTTATGCGTGCTTAGGACTATTAATAATAATTAGAGATTAGGACTATTATTAATAATTAGGGATTGAATTTTTAAATATCTACATGAGTTATTTAACCGTATTTTATGTAGGCTCAAACAGATGATATTTTTAATGCATGTTTAAGGCTGTTAACAATAATTTTTAGAGATTGAATTTTTAATTATCCACATGATCCTATCATAACTGCCATTTTTTTTGTAAAAATATTGTGATATTAGATATTTGCGGATTTTTTTCTTTAAACATATTTTATGTACACAGTGTTCCAGAATGCTTGTAATCACATGGTTTCTCGGTAGCCAGCAGAGATAGTGTTATCATATTTCGCATGTAAAATAGAAAAGTGTTGAAATTAAAATTTTAATTGCATTAAAATACGATGCGAAAAAAAAAAGTTTCAAATAAAAAAGTTGTCCCTATCCAAATACTATCACTTTTGGTTATTAGGAAAAAGTGTGAAAAATCGATAGTTTTCGCGCTAAAGTCGGCAACTCTGCCCACGCAAGTATATAGCAGACCGATCCTATTTTTCAAATAACCGTTGGTTTTATCTTAAAGCCAACCAATGTGTTCATGTAGTATTGTATAACCGTCTTTTAAACATTCGGAAATTTTCGTTCCAAAAATATGTGTGCAGTATGTGTAAATTTATGTAAGTTTTAAACGGTCTTGGATTATTAAAGTTGGATTTAGTTATTTAAAATAGGTACAATTATTTCTTTATTTAGAAACTTTCTTCATAATATAAACATTTTTTTTCTCCATATCCACGAAATTGCTATCATGATTCCAATTTGCCGACAAATAACCACAATTTTTTAAACATATTAACTTCGTTTTATCCAATGCCTTTTAGTTGACATTTTATAATACACTTTCTATTTAAAACATAGGAAATTAAGGACCCCATACAATTTAATTATTGAAAAGTTTATAATAGCCCGAACCACTCCAACATTTTAAATAATATCGCTCAGTTGTATTGCTTTTTTTTAATTATTGAAATGTTTATAACAGCCCGAACCACTCCAACATTTTAAATAATATCGCTCAGTTGTATTGCTTTTTTTTTTGGAATGCATATTTATCCTCACATATTTAATAGCGATAAATGTGGTAAAATACAAAAAAGAAAAGCAAAAATTCCTCTTTAAAATTTAAATAAATATCTTAAAAAATATTTATACAGGGTGTCCGCTAATTACTGGCACACAGCATAACTGCAGATACTTTAGGTAAAAATATTTCTTGGTTTTAATGAATTTTTTTAATTTTTTAAGTTTTATTAATACAGGGTATTCGAAAAGTGCTGTACCGACTTCAAACCCTGAATTTTAAATGGAACACCCTGTATATTTTTACATTTTTAGATTCCCTGAAAGAAATAAAGGTAACTTTTATAAGAACTTCTTATTCAAATTCTGTGTCATTTAGACAGGAATTAAGGTTATGTA